>PVLA01003490.1:0-210304 GCA_004027455.1 Hydrochoerus hydrochaeris | reverse complement strand
TAAATACTTTGTATTAAATTTTACATGAGGCAGGATAAGCAGTCAAGTAGAAGAGACATATATTTATATGCCTTTGTATCATTAAAATTATTATGTATTTATAAAAGCTAATGAGCATATATTTAATATTTATATATTAAATTGTAATTCTATTTTGTATTAAGCATTTTATATTTAAGAATTATATGTTTAAGAATTTTATGAAATATCTATTACAATATCTAATCTCTTCCTATTGTTCCTTTTACTAGAAGAATAATCAGTAGATATGTTTATTTCTGCCATTATGAAAAAGATTAAGTTGTGAAATTTAAGAAACAGAATTGTAATGCATAAAATGCAAACTATTGCTTAAAAAAAGCAATATATATGTTGAACCAAATTTGAAATGTTCTGAAATAAAAATTCAATGTGTAAAAAGATAAAAAACTCTATATAATCTATTACAGTTTAGAATGAAACTAATGAGCCTTTTAAAAAATATTTTCACAATATAATGGCTCTGAAAAAAATTAAAAGAAATAAAATGTTAAAATTTTATTAGAGGTAAAAGGTTTATAAAAATATTTATTAGAGGTAAAAGATTGAGGAACTAAGAAAGCCAGAGGGAATAGACACATATTATGCATTGTGTTTGTTGATTAAACACATATATAAGAAATTGATTACCTCAGTACTATGGAGATGTGACTACCATAAGAGCCTCACTTGTAATATAATACATAGTACAATCTCATGTTAATTTGTTTTAAACAATTTAAAAACCTACATTTCAGAGGGGGAGAAAGGATCTTAAAATTTTTATGCTCGAGATGAATTATTAAAAAGAGGACGATGTTAAGGTGGCCATCTAGGGGTATTCATTATGAGTTTTCTGGGAGTTATGACATCTAACTGCTAACTAGGCATTCAGCAGTTAAAGTGGACTTAGCTTAAAGTGGATTTGGCTACAAATATAAGATTGGAAACTGTTGACATATGTAAAGTATTTAAAACCATAATGAAGGTCATTATCTTCTAGGAGACAGCCAGACAGAGAGAGAGAGAGAGAGAGAGAGAGAGAGAGAGAGAGAGAGAGAAACAGAGAGACAGAGACAGAGAATAGAATAGATCCCACAATGAACTTTGAAAGCAGTTTAGGTTTTGTCACACATGTGGTCTAAATTTGTAATCCCAGCACTGAGGATGTGGAGATAAGACTATTTCAAAATTTAGGCCAGTGGGCACTACACAGTGAGAACCTGACTCCCTCCTAGAAAGAAAGACAGAAAGATGAAGGAAAGAAGGAAGGAAGGAAGGAAGGAAGGAAGGAAGGAAGGAAGGAAGGAAGGAAGGAAGGAAGGGAAAAGCAAAAAAGAGGGAAAGAAAGAAAAAAGAGAGAGGAAGGGAGGAGGGAGAAAAATTCAATATTGAAGGGATTATAGGAAAAGAGAATCTTGAAAAAAAGACTCTGTTTCCAGGCTTAGGAAGGAACAATAATAAGGGTAGTGATGTAAAAGTCAAAAAAGGAAAAAAGCTGAAGGAAGAGGATAGGAGCAACAGGCTCAGATGCTGTTGAGGTTTCTGGTAGGATAAGGACTCAAAAAATGTCCAGCAAATTTTGCAGGACAGGTTTATGAGTGCGGTACCTGCATGGGAGTGGGATACCAGAGGGATGAACTAGTGGAGAAGGCAGGTGTGTGCTATTCTAAGAAATTGTTAAAAAGAGAAACAAAGTGACAACTAGAAGGACATGGAGTTCATCTCTCTTTAAATTAGAAATGATGAAAAAGCGGCTTGTATAAAATATAGGAGTGATACTAGAAGCTTTTCTGTGAAAATATTTTGTGTAGTATTAATTTAACAATTAGTGGTTACCATTAAAATAAGAAAGATGTAATATAAAACCTCCAAATCAGGAAAGGGCAAAAAGTGACAACTAAGGACAAATCTGTGACCTTTCCTTTTTTCCCTGACTTTGAGCCAACCACCTTGCTTCCCATCATTGTACGACTTCAGGATTGATTAGGGTTGGGGAGATGCCAAGGTCTGAATGTCCTGTTATAATGTATATACTGAGCTATGCAGAAGAACACATTCCTATAATCCCAGCACTCTAGAAGGTCGAATCAGGCACATTGCAAATTCAATTCCAGCCTAAGAAGTTTAGCAACTTATCAATACCTTGTCTCAAAATAATAAAAAGTGTGAAGGCCCTGATTTAATCTTCACTACCCCTCATCACATTCAAACCTAACTCCCAGGTTGATGGTGTTAACAGGTGAGAGTCTTTGGGAAGTAATTGGATTTTAAAGGGGTAAAATCTATAATAGAAACCTGTAAAAGAAGTCTGAAGGACTTTTGCCCTTCCCATCATGTCAGGACACAAATAGAAGCCACCATCTTCTAGTAGAGAGTCAGGAATTCAGTATTCTGGTGCGCTAATCTTCATTTTTCCAATTTCCAGAAAAGTGAGAAATACATTTCTGTTGTTTATAAATTATTCAGTCTAAGATATTTTGTGTTAGTAGTGCAGATGACCAAGGGCAGACTGCATTTCTACTTACACTCAAATTTTTATAACCATGAAAGAAAATAAGATGAATTCTAAATAGTTGATGAGTGGACTTTCAGAGTCCACTTTGAATTTTTGCATAGCAAGGGAATTCATTTTTGAAAGAAATAGGCACAATATGTAAGAAGTCCTCAGATAAGAGAAAGAAGGCTGGACAACACTAATAGCTAAGCAGAAATCAGATCTTGACAATTTTGACACAAATGTAGGCTGGGGTCAAAGCAACCTCAGAAACTGTGAAATTAAAACCTGACTTTTTCCTTTTAATCTATGTGCACACAACCGTGAAATGTTGAGTAAATGGTATAATGGTGTGATGGGAAATTGTCAATATTGATATTACCTATAGTCAAAAGGAGCTAACAAGTTAAAAAAGGACTAAGCAAAGCAACTGTACTGTGTTCAAGAATCCCAATTATTTATTGTTCAGAACTACTCTGTATGAATATCTATTCAGCATTATGTTCACTGAGTGTGTTATCAAATCTGTGCCAGTATAATTTCATTAGAATTTTTTTGATATGAAAAATGTGTTATGATTTAGCTTCTTGAGTATGCTATCTTGCTGACAGTGTTCAATCAAACAATGCAGTGTACTTAATGAGAATTTTCATTTTATCACTATTTTTGAGGTTTTAGAAGAACATTTTTACTACATAATCTCTGTTATGATCTTAGTTATGGTTATGCTTCTACAGTATGCACAGAAAACTGACTTTCTAAAAACATTTTACTAGCATATTGAGACATTCAGTTTTAGAGGTTTAATATAAACTTGAAGATACTAACAAAAGTTTAGATTAGAAACTTAAAAGATAAAGTAATAAGTAGACGTCTGGCACACTAGAAGGGTTCACTCAATTTGGAAATAAATGAGTAACATAACCCTCTGTGTCATCTTCAATATTTATCCTTTACCCACCCAGGAAGCCCATTGGTAGGGCCTAAAAGTTATGTCAATGGGGTTTGCCTAGTTGAAGATTTGAATGCAGCCACTGAAAAAATGAAGAGTTTGTTAAAACTGTAAATAATTAAGTAATTCTGAGGCCTAAAGTTTTTGCCTAGAGAGTCAGGAATGATAAACTAGTAAACGGAGAAAACCCAAACACCAAGGATTGGATCATCTACAAAGGTAAAACAAAATAATATAAAAACTTTTATAATTGATACTTGGCAAACCATTGACAAATTCTTTTATTTTCAATTCTAACTTCCCAATAAAGATGTTGCAACTCTAACATTTTGAAATAAAAATCCATTTTCTGAAATACTATAAAATCTTAATTTAGTACTTTACTCATTCATATCAATAGTTTACACTCAATTTGTAAGATTTTACAAATCACAGCATTGTACTTATCAATAATATCCCCAATTAAAAGAACTCACATATAAATGCAGTGAAGTCCCACAAAGTTCTCCCAAATTCTTGCACGATACCATTAATTTTCCAAAGAAGCAAGTTAGAAGTTTTCAGTCCTGGAAGGCTTAAATGAGAACTTGTAACATGATGCTGCAGTTTGAGCAGGGATCCCCAGCCCCCAGGCCACAGGTGCTTATTGGTCTGACCCCTGTGGCAGTGGAACAGGAAGAATAGGAGGCAAACAGCACAGGAACAAGTGAATCTTCATCTGTGTTTCAGGCTGCTCCCTATTGCTCAAATTACCGACTGACCGCCTGAGTTCTGCCTCCAGTTAGATCAGTGGCAGCAATAGATTCCCATAGAAACATGAACTCTGCTATTGCAACAGTAAGTAGAGACACCAAAAGGATACCCAGGATTTGGAGGCAGATTTGTTTATATCAACAGTAGCAATCAGGATCATTTCCAACATATCAGGCCCCAAGATTCAGGGAAGGAGGTATTTAATGGAGTTGAAAAGTGAAGAATGGAGGCAGAGTACTTAGCTGTCTTCAGTTGGTTCTACAATATGCATCATAGTGACCAGCTATGTATCACAGTGATCAGTCATTTCTAAGAGACAAAAAGTAATGGGAACAGGAAGTGGAACTATTTCCTAGGCTACTAATAAGCTAAAATATACTGGTGGAGGTATGGATGGGCATCTTCTGCTACACCATGAATTCCTCAAGCAAAGGATCTTGGTTGCAGGCTCCTTGTGTGAATCTAATGCCTGATGATTTGAGACATATGGGGTGGTGATGTTAGCACTAGGGAGGAGCTGCAAATGCAGATTAACATTAGCAAAGAGATTTAGGCTCTCAGAGACCATAATAAATCAACTGTTTGCAGACACATATCTAAATCCTGTCAGTAAGTGGGAAATGAAAGTTAAGCTGATTCTCATGACAGGCTTTAAGTCAGAATCTGACACTTAATTTAGGAGAATTATTTCATTAGATACTGAAATGTAATAATAATAGAAATAAAGTGCCCAAGAAATGAAATGTCCTTGAATCATCCCCACACCACCTCCCTACCCTGTCTAAGGGAAAATTGTCTTCCATAAAACTAGTTTCTGATACCAAAAGGTTTAGGTATCACCAAATTAGAGAACAGCTAATTTCTGTTGAAGAATGGTTGAAGTTAAAAATGTCTTGATACTTATGTTACATTATGCAATTTTTTATGTTTCTCATTATTCTAAATTTGAAGTTTCTATATTTTAGAAAAGACTGATTATATCATACTATTCAATAAGAGTCATTTTAAGATAGTTCTTTTTCATACTTGGAAAGACAGAAAATATGTATACTATAATGTCTGTGTTGTATGAATAATTTATTTATGAATGATTCTATTGTGGTCCTTATCTCTCTCTACATATGCTTCATTTGATGTGTATGCCAAATCTGTTCACTATTCACCTCATTTAAGAAACATCACATTTATTTCTAATGTCAGTACATATCATTATGTCTAGTCTAGAATACAGGTACAATCTTTACTACTCCCACGTTGTGAGATTTATAGCATATCCTCGTACGATTTGAAATTGTCATATTAATCAATTAACAAGCATAGAAAGAGTCAGTATTGTTAAAAAATAGACTGCAAAAAATAAAATACATAAAGTACTAGATTAGCTGTTTAAATAAATATATTTTTCTGTATTTTAAACTCTAACAAGGATATATAATCTCATAATGCTAAGCTACTCTCATAATTTATGATATAATATAAAACTTAATATGATTTGGTTCATTTTGCATTCAAACACAAAATAGTTTTCAAAATATTTACCTAGTAGCTTCATGAATATTAAAATGTGGTAATTGCTTTTCAATATAAATTTAAAACAATAAGACTACTTCCTTAGAAAGGCTCATAATTCAATAAGTTCAACCCTGACAGAGTTATTACCACATTGGAATAACAATTGTTTTTGTCTTTTTTGAATCAGGGTCTTGCTATACAGTTCAGGCTGGCCTTAAACTCACAATGGTTGGTCTGGAACTCGCAATGATTCTCCCACAGCAGCCTCCCGAGTGCTGGGACTCCATGAGACTACAGGCCAGTGCTACCACACCCAGTTTTGGAATAATATTTTTTAAAAAATAAACCTGGCTTATTTAAATCCTCTAACTTCATGAATGGGTATCAGCAGAAATTTTAGTAACAAAATAAAAAATTAAGAAGTAAATATTTAACCAGAAGATATTTTCAAATTCTATCATTGTAAAGATTTAACTCACTTTTTCTTTACATGAAGTGTACATTTTCATGTATACTTTAGAACCTATCTTGTAATCTTAAAGAAACTAGTAGATAGACTTTCACATGTCCTGAAGATGTTTCTAGTGCCTCCCACAGAACTATTACCCTGTCTGGCTCACTACAAACTCACAAACCCTGACTTCCTCACAACAATCTTCATTTATTTTCCTTCTCATAGCATCTCTTTCAAAATTTAATCATTGCAATCTTTTCATAAATTTTCTTTTAAATCAAATATTCCCCAACACATTGTCATTCTACTTTTTTTTTCTTTTCTCCACTTTCCTTAACTTCAGAAACTCTACTAATTATGTAAGAATCTAATTGGGTCTGGGGGTACAGATCAGTGGTAGAGGATGCTTAGTATATATGAGCCTCTGTGGGAAAAGAAAAAAATGATTGTTCACGCTATTCTCTAAACAAATTGTTCATGACTCCTTTATAGTCCAGGTATGGACTAATCCGTCAGTAATACGTGTACTAACTATACTGAAATGTTTACAATACTAAAAACAACAATCCTTATGTGCTACTTAAATTTGAAAAGGTTCCTTTTTCTGATTTAATCCACATTCATTGTTGAATGCAATCGTAACTCTGCATGAACAAATCAACTATTGTATGTCATTAATATCTACAAAAGGATGAATACATGCTTATTGTTTAAATTATCTTTTTTTAGTGAAAGTACAGATAGCAGTTTTAAATTTGATACATACTAGAACTATTACAGCTCAAAAATAAAAACAGGATTAGAATAATTACAAGGTCCAACCCCTATCCTCACAAATCTTCTAGTAGTTAAATCAAAACAAAATCCTGTAACTTGGCTTGAATTTAAACTCACTAAAATCCCCTAGGAACAGTCAAAAGTAAGAAAATCCATCATTTTTCTTTTCAGAAATAAAATATCTCATTTCTAACAGTAATGTCCAAACAGATTTTATAAAAAATTACAATCCATATGGAAAATAGTGTATATTTGTCTTTTATATTCAATTAATGTCTGTGAGTTTAGCATTTATTCAAATAATTGCTGTATTTTTATGTTTTAATTTATGTAGCCTGAATTCTTCTCACTTATCAGTATCAGTTGCTTACATTTTTTCAAGACTTCTGTTTAACGCAATGAAGAACAATTGTAGCAGTTACTGTGTGCCTAACAGAGTAAGAAAGCTGCACTGATGATGGTGATGACCCATTAGTTTTTTCCCATTAAGTAAGTGATGCTGCTGCACACCAACCTTGCAGCATGTGGTATCTGAATTTGTGTCTCTACTAATTAGCAAATTAGTGCTTATCTGTATCCTCTAGTTATACTCAAATAGTCGAACCACAGATACCGAAATCCTGCTCTACCTTTTATGAACTGACCAGTCATCTCTTGATCTTTGGATTTTATCACAGGAGATAGGATTAGAAGCAAGTTATTTTTGTTTTTAGGAGAATTAAAGGGTAGGTGGTTAATGTCACTTCTCTATGTTATATGTGGGAAAAAGGGAAATTAACAAAGGATGCAGTTGTCCATGAATGAGCAAAACAAATGAAGCAATACATCTCGAGCAAAAAATAAACAAATAAATAAATAAAATTCAAAATCAAAATAAAACAACCATCATAATCATAGGAAATTTTCTCCACGTACACCCAGGGTCACACATGTATATAGAAAACAGAACAGATAAAAAGAACATAAATGTTCCTTTCTCATACCAGCTTTCAATTCAGTAAAGAAAGAATAAATCATTTAATAAGGGGCAGTAGGAAATCTACCTACTTCTGGGTGAGAATTGCTGTACTGTTGCTCTGCGCCAAGAAAGTTTTAAGAGAATCATGTGGCTTGGGATGCTGGATCAGCAATGGAGCCCTTTCCTGTCACACACAAAGCATGGATTCGATTTCTAGCATCCCTTAAAATATTCAAAAATCACTTTTTTAAAAGAAGGAATAACACAAAAAATGAGTAAATGTTAGTCCATCAATTTTACTATTTAGTTTTGACATATGGTACATGTGTAGAAAAGTAAATAGATGTGTAAAGTTTATTAAATTATAAACGAACATCTACAAAATGATCCTTGAATACAGATTGGATCATCTGCTTCCCAGGATCTCATTTCCTTTCCCTTCCTAAACATAAGTGCTTCATTTTTCAGAATTATAGTTGTAAGACAAATCTACATGATTTTCTACACCTGCATTTTGCCAATGACAATAGGTTCAACATGTCCATTTTGGTGTCAAAGTCCTGCTTGCATTTTGGA
Organism: Hydrochoerus hydrochaeris; assembly: GCA_004027455.1. Lineage (NCBI taxonomy): Eukaryota > Metazoa > Chordata > Mammalia > Rodentia > Hydrochaeridae > Hydrochoerus > Hydrochoerus hydrochaeris. Next base: position 201,807 of record PVLA01003490.1, on the reverse strand, counting down.
ATCTCATGGTCCAAACTGTAGCCCACTGGAAGAGCCCCAGCCTAGATCTGGCCTCTTCAAACTTTCCAGTAATTTTATAGGTACTTTATTGCCTGAGTTAAATACCTCTATGCTTGAAATTCCTAAATACCTTAAAGAATGCAGTTTCCTGTTAGAGCATTAAAGTCTGGGTGAGATTTAACTTTTTGAAAAACTGATAAACTAATAGAAAACAACTTTAGAAGTAGGTTAGATAACTTTCTGTTAAAGTCAGATAGTATCTTCATCTATGTAACCAGTATATTTCCTGTCATAAATATCCAGCACTAATGTTGTGAATGCAGCTGCAGGCAACATGTTTAAAAGGATATATGGCTTTATGCCAATAAAATTTTATTTATAAAACAGATACTGGGCCATAATTTGCTTAACTGTAGGGATGAATAAAATAATCTGTTTTAATTACCAGTTGATTAAAGTGTTTTGAAAAGTTTTAAAATATTGTAATTAAACCAATTCATCATATTAATGCCAATGATAGGTGCAAATATGTCATTTCCTCAATTTCATTTTGTTTTGGTAAATAACAAAAATATAATTTGAGCACATAAATTTAGAAACAGAAAGCATTTTTTCCATTGAATCTACAAATATAAAATTGATTCAATTTCAAATATTTTGCAAAGCATTTCTGAGTGTTCTAAAGTACATACCTTACTGGGAATCTTATAAACTATTCTTTGCTACATTTTTTTAAAACTTTAAAGCATTCTAATTTTTTTTGAAATAAAATTACCACTCTAATAAATGGCATTAGCTGAATACTCAATTCGGCACATTATTTTTACATGTTATGGCATGTTATTCTTGATCTTATGTCATTTTCTTTACAATAAACAAGCCACTGTTGAACATCTGTAACTGAACAGTTTCATTGTGCCTTCCTGCTTGAGCTGGCACTTCCCATTTTCTTAGCTAAGAAATGACTCGCATTACTTCTATTTGTACTTTATTGTCACACAGACAGTAGTCACATGGATTCATGAGGACTGGAAATTATGAGTCCTTAAATACCCAGGAAAGAAAGAAGAACCTCCTTAATAAGTACTAGCAATATCCTCCACATATCCATTCTGAATTTTAAATCTAAATTCAAGAGTATTTTATTTTATATTCATGTCATTCACTTGTTTGTCAAATTAATAATAGGACATCAATAAGTATATTTTTGAAATATAAACAATATCAAAAAATTGACGTCTGATCAAAATATTATTTATATATTTCAAAGACTTAGAAATGGGCACCAAAAAAAACCTATAATAGCATCACAACAAGAATTATTATAATCATACTAATAATGATAATTATCACATATGATTGCTTACTGAGGGAAACATAGTATAAACTCATTTAATTTTCATGGTAACTTAATAAGATAATATATTCTTTGATTCTTGTTAGTAATGAAGAAAAAGCCAAGAAGGTTAAACAACTTGCACAAGGCAATGTAGCTAAGCAGTAGTGGATCCAGGATTTGAAACCATAGCAGGGTTCTGGAATCTGAGTATTAAACATTTGACTTCATGACTAAATAAATTAAGGATAGTGATGCACATAGCAAGAATATTTCCAATTATTCTAAGATTTAAGGCTTATATTTAAATTGCTAAGTTGTCAAGGACAAAAATAATTCTATTTGAAGACCAATAACATGGAAAATAAACTACCAGTGTCTTTCATATCAAAGTGAATTTTTCCATTGAGTTTACTGAATAAAATAGCAAGCTAACACTCATTTTCTAACAATCAGTTACTGCTGAAGAAAGGTTCTTACTGACTAACTCTGAGTTAGTATTTCCTAAGCGTCTGCTCTTTTAGGAAGATGCATGAACACTAATCAAGGAAATTCAACGTCGTTCTGACATTTTTCAAATTTTAGCATTTTAATTTGCTTCATTATTTAATAATATGGAGTGTATACTAGATGCTAAACACAATTTTTATATACATTTTTGAAGTATGTTTTTAACCCTTGGGTTCAATTTTCATCCCTTAAAAGACAGGAACTTTCTGGAGCCTAACAGATGTAGTAACTTTCCTAATGTCACAATTATTGAATACCAGAAATGGGTTAAAAATATAGTAAAAATTTTTAAAAAATACCGGGCAACCATGTACTAACATTGATTTTGTATCTTGCATATGCTTCAGAAATGATCTTGTCCATAATAGTAAGTAAATGATTATAAAAAACAAGTGTTTGGTTTCTGGAAAACACTGAAAACTCTATAATGTGTTTCTTAAATAAACTGCAGTGTTTCTTTATTGAAATAGGTTTTTACTAGCTGATTTATACTCTATCATTAGAGGGCATGCATTACTTTCTGTCTGTATTATATGAATATAGCAAGTGATTTAGATGCATGGAATCTATTTCAAGATGTAAATATCATTATGCCATTACCAATTTTCCAGCAGTTTTCTTTAATCTTCCTCAGCTAATAGATATTTTAATATGTAAGAAAAGCAGGGTTTTTTTCCAACAAATTTTTAAAGACTTGAGTATTTGATATGCTAAACTCTATGTTAGAGAGTTAAAATGAGCAACTAAACAGACAAAATTCTCATCTACATGATGTGCAAACAACCAGAGAAGTCTATTCCCTTGGGTTAAGATGGGCATGTGAAGTGCTGTGTAAATTTCTTGTAAGCATTATGACAGATGGGGAAGAACTCATTTAAATTTTCAAAATGCTTTTGCTTTGCTAAGAAATTTCCAAAGATAATTTGTATTCATATCAAATAATAGAAAGCTCAAGATTAAGCATTGCAATTGTCATTTGTGTTACAAAGAAAAATGCAGTCTTGAGCAATTTATAGTAGCTCCATTTCTTAGTTTTCTAAATCATCTTCTTCTTTGAGCTATTACTCAAAAGATGCTGCTGCTTTTTTGTCCTTTGTAGGGTATCCTGCACTTTGACTAATGATAAAAAGTTACAGTTTTCTTTCATTCTTATGAATGCACATTGTTCTTCTTCACTGGTTGCTTTTTAGATGACAACCTTCTTGTACAGAGAGCTGTAGGACTCCATCAGATCTATCAGACACCTGAGCCTAATTAATGAAGTTCTAACTATTGTCTTTATCATAGATTTGGAAAATGAGCATACTCTCCTCAAAGTCTCTAAAAGTTGAGTGGGTATCTTAAAATAGATGAATTCTAAAGATCACAAAACTCATATCTATATTATATGATGATTAAGAGAAGTATGATAAATTTTCTTGTAAGAATCTGTTTATTCATAATGTCCATGGTTTGCTAGAGATAGAATGCCATTCAAAAAGTTACAATGGGGATAAAATAAATTATTCACCTTTTAATTCTATGCACTGAATCAGAAAAAAAAAGGGCAAGTCCTAGAGAGTAGTGATTGGTTACAGAAAAGTAATTAGGTTTCTTCAGATCGTCTGGGTCCTTGGCATCAGTTTTTCTTCGGTTACATCAAACATCATTGCCAACATAAAAAAAGTGAACTTTAGCTAATGTAGTAGAGAAAGAAATTTATTGGAAGGCTATGAGACAACAAATCTTCTCGATTCTCATTTGGATCATTGCTTCGAACCATTTCATAACTATCCTGACATCTTTGATTTAGAGTCTTGATTTTTCAAAAAACTTAAAACCAGGTAAGATTGTTGTCTCAGCCTGGGTAACAGCCTGGACTCTAATGATTAACAGGCATGTAAAGAGGCGCGGTCAGCCTTGTAACGGGAACATTGCCCCCACCTCCCTAAAGATACTCACAAAGAGGAGTCACCAAAAATTCAAAGAGCATCTCACAATTTTTAGTCAAAAGACAATAGCCTACTTAACTTGTCAGGGTCATGTCCACAGATAATGAAGCACTGGAAAGACTGATCTACTGAGAACTCAAATTTGAAACCAAACTCAGACATTTATCATCCTAGTGTTCTTAGCTAAGGAAGTTATAGTCTCAAAGTTACATTCTCTTGTTTTCCTTGGTTTCAATATGGAAAAATACTGCAAGTGCAAGGTTGTGAGTTCGATGCCCAATACCAAAAAAAAAAAAAAGAAATTTGCATAAATGTAACTGAGTGACATAATAGTCTCCTTAAAATGTAAGGTCATTGTAAAGAATGTAACAAGTTAACTTGTGACATTTCTTTCAATCAGTTTTCAGTTTTTAAAAAAATGTAGTAAGGAGTTTTGAGTCTACTGCAGTGGTATAAGACATCCTTGTCATGTTTAATGCTTTGGATTTGATGGCTTGGTTTTTAACTCCAAAAAAACCACACACAATGACAATGACACAGATATTTTAAAACTATATTAAAGGCATAATATGTATAAAATTTTTGCAAGTAACAATTTATGTAAGAATGAATATGTACATATGAGATAATATTATCAGTGTTTTAATCCAAAAGTAAAGACCAGGAATGATGACACACACCTGTAATTCCAGCTACTTGGCAGGTTGAAGCAGAAGAATTACAGGTTCAAATTCATCCTGGGGAACCAGTAAGTCCTTATCTCAAAACAAACGCAAATTGTTTAAAGCTCTGGGGATGTATCTTGGTAGTAGAATACTTGCCTAGTATATATAAGATCCTATGTTCCCCAGTAACACACACACACACACACACACACACACACTCATATACCTATCAATCTATTGGAAAATTAGGACAAAGAGATGAAAAAGAAAACAGTGCTATAATTAATGTGAAACTCAGAGGAAAGGAAATTAATGTTGAAGTGTTCCCTTTATACCACTTCCTTCTCCTAATTTCATCAACCATGCTGTGAGGGAGCTGACACTTCTAGGAAAAAGTGATTAGTCTACTGATGGGTCCTTGTACGAACTTACCCAATCAGCACTTTTTCCTGCAGCCCCTTAAACTGAGAACAAATGGAGTGGAAAATACAGTGTAAACCTTGTTCAGAAACATTATTGCCTGTTTCTGCTAATTGTGAGAATGGAAGAAGGCCTGCAAGAAGGAAAAGCAAATCCACACCATCAACAAGTGTGTTTTTTTTTCCCTCCCCCAGTGGAGATTTAGAATTTTTCCCTAGTAGAGGTCAAGTATTATCAATATGATACCTCAGAACTGGACAGACTGTATTAGGAAGTTTCACTGCGTGTCTCTGCTGCTGTCATACTGGAATTCCGTATAGGCAGGTTCTCGACTGCTTCGTGAAGGTAAAGTGTGCATTGTTGTCCATTCATTGCTTCCACTTCTGCTACATGAATACTTTGTATAAGTTGTGTAAAAGAGCTTAATTGACTGAAAAAATAGGTCCTTTTATCAACCGGATAATCCAGATTCTACAATTTTAGTGATTATGATATGTCAAAACAGGTTATTGGTTGAGTGCCCTCTAGTGGACATTTGTATGGAAAATAAACGTGTTAGTACTTGGCATTTTTGAAAATTTCATTCACAAAAGATTCAGTATTACAACTCTGCAATGTGAAATATATGATTACGGTCCTGCTATCTCTATTCCTGCAAGACTAGAGCATTGTTGTTGGATTACTATCCTGATGAGGAAGAGGTATTGAAGTGATTTGCATTTTGCTAATATTCAACATTTATCTTTTCAGCACATTTTTATGTCTGGGGGAATAACCGCAGAATGTATCTAGTATCTCATGACTCACCACAAGATGGGCTTGGGCCAAGATTTAGCATTTCAGAAGGTGTGAGTTTTGAGCTTCTATTATCATTTATAGGAAGTTTGTGCTCTAGTAAGTCACTTTTCTGTAATGCCCTGGAGGGATGACTTAGGGAAAGTTTATGATATACCTTGTTGTGGATTGAATTGTGTTCCTCACAATTCATATGTTGAAGTCCTAAGCTCTGGTACCTTAGGATATGGATATGTTTGGAGATAGACCTTTAAAAAGTTAATTAAATGCACAGAAGATTTGAGCTTCAGAGGCACTTTTGTAAATTATTAGCAGTGGTTTTAGAGATATCATGAAAGGAAACAGAAATACATAGACTATACACTGTCCTACACTGACATTCCATAATTATTTCAGATGCTTCTAGGTAAGAATTTGCTTTCTGTATTTTGCTCAGGTTTTAATTAATTGACAGTTTAGCAAATTTTGAACTTAGCTTTCACTACAGTTCTGAACCCATAGTTCCCTAAATTCAAAACAATGTGCATTCATGTTTCTAAAATAGCACATAAAAATGGGCTCACAATCATTTTTTTCTTACATTTTGCCTTTTTAGTAAGACCTGATCACGAGGAAAGGGCAAATTGTGAATGTTGCTTCTGGTAGACAGCTGAGCTTGCAAGGAAATTAGTCACTAACATTTTGCAAATACTTCTACTTCCCTAATTTTCCAAGGAGTGTCTGACTTTCAGAGTCTGAGCTATATTTACTGAGTTTTAGTGTGAAGTTTTACATTAATCTGGCTAGGAGATAGACTGTATTTAATATTTCCTGTAGATATAGCTTTTAGAAGGTGAAATTTTCTCTACTGTCCTCTATTGGCTTTGGGTTTCTCAACAAACTTCCTTAGAAGAGTCTAGAAAGGCCCAGTGTTGCACTGCAGCTCTGTTGGAGCAGGGGAAAGGAAGCACTACACAATCACCATTAAATCTGGTCATCAGTGAGCTCATGTCTCCAAACTATAACCTTCCCGAGTGTTTCTTAGTTTTCAGTTATTTTCCCCTCTATGTGGCTGGTTTGTTCTGAAACTTCAATTCTCTAATGAGTCCAAGCACACTGATTTCAGTTTGCCTCACTTTTTCTAGGTATGCAGACATGAATGAAACTGGTACTATGAGTCTCCCATGTACTTTTTAACACATTTTTTGTCAAAGGAAAAAAATATATTTGTCGCTTCGCCCCAATGAGTGTTGCTATACTATTGTATTATTTTATGTTACAACATAAAAGCATAAATTTAGATCTAAATTCCACAAACCTATAGTTTTTAAACAACTTTTGAAATATAACATATATTAAATTTAAATGTAAAGTTCAATTAAGGATACTAAAAATTTTAGTTAATAATAATAGTAATTTGAGATTGTATGGATGGACCAAAGCACTATTATAGATTTAATAGAAGCAAAATACCCTTTAGGCTGATATTATATGCATCCTGTTTCTGTATTTTTACTTCAAAAAACACAGAAATCTTCTGTTTACATGTTATTATATATATTAATGATAATATATGCTGTTTTCTAATTATAATAATCAGACAAAAAGCTCAGCTTGCATGCAGTTTTTCAATATCCATCTTCATAAAGTATTTTTGATAATTCTATAAATGTATTATATTCAGGTGAAGACAGGTGCCTATTGTAGAATTATTAAAACCTGAATTCAACCCAGTATCTTAATTATAGCTGTGAATCCAGTACATGAAAAATATTATCTTTGGAAATTTATCCCTAATGTCATATCTTACCTGTTACAATTTTAGTCTTTGAGTTCATCATGCTTCCATTACAATGAGCCCTAGGTTATTTAACTCAGTTCTTTCAATCCATTTTCCTACCTGATCTAAACTTTTATTTGAAAAACAGGTGGATATTTTTTCCTCAGTACTGGATATTGAGCTTGGAGCTTCACACTGATCTGTATCTCAGGACTTTTTTTTTTAATTTTGAGACAAGGTCTCAGTTGCTGTTTTCCAGGCTGAGCTCAAACCTGTGATCCTCTTGAATCAGCCTGTCAGATTGCCAGGATTGTAGGTATGCACCACCATGCCCAGCATTAGGTGAAATGTTACAGAGACCTCAGCCTACACACTTATCTCCAAAAGCAATAAAAATAAATTAAGGTCCTGTCATAGTAACTAAGAGCAAGATACCCATTCACATGATCTAGAATGTTTGTGATTTTTTTCCATACAACATTTCTGATAGAGAATTTGTATATACCTGATACACATACATATAGTGACTCTACATTAAGAATAAACATATAGGCCCTCAGACCTTGACCCATGCCACTGCACACTTCCTGCGCAACCCCTGCCAGCCCTGAGGAATTCTATACCGCCTTTGGATCTTGTGCCCATGCTGCCAGTCTTCCTTTGTGACACCTGCTGGCCTGGAGGACCGCTGTGCCAATGGCCACTGCCCTCTGTGACCCTCTTTAATTACTAGACCAAGTACTTGATCTTCGGCTCCCACTCCTCCTCCCAGAACTTTGAACTGCAGTGGATTAGCCATGCTAAGTTGAAGTGAGACTCAGTGACCTATCACCCAAACAGAAGACCTCAGCAGACTCCAATCACTATGCTCCTGTGCTTCTCCTGGCATTCATCCTACAACTTCAACAACCAGTTGAAGTTACAGCTTCACTAGGTAGAATAGGACCAAACAGGATGAAACAGAATGAACCCACTCAGAACAAAACCATGAAAGTGATACAGGACTTCAAAACAAGATAGTACCTGGTGGATGCCTGGACTGATGCCACCGGTGGCCCAGGACTGCATACATCACTACACCATGCTTCCCAAGTGCCCTGTGGATGCCTGGACTCATGCCACCAGTCCACCTCTTGGCCCGGGACCATGTATGCTGTCACACTGGGCTTCCTGCATGCCCTGCAGAAGCCCAGACTGATGTCACCAGCCTGCTCCTCAGCCCAGGACCACCTATGCTGCTGTACCATGCTTCCTGTATGCCCAGCAGATGCCTGGACCCAGGACACATGCTAGCCCCTCAATGACACTCCCTTCCTCCTGGAACTAATACTGCTATTGATCTTCAGCTCCCACCCTTTCTCCCAGAACCTTAGACTACAGTGCATTAACCATGCCAGCTTGATGAGAGAATCAGTAACTGCCCCACCCAAACAGAGGATCTCAGCAGGCTCCAGGCAGTCTGGTGACTATGCCCCTAAAATAGAGGAATACAGTGGACAAATAGGGCCAGTAGTAAAGCTCCCTCCAACTAAATGTAAGGCCTTGGTAAGTCTGGCAAGAGTATGGATGACTCCTTCCTGCACATAAAGAATATCAGGCAGGGCAAGCAATGTGCCAATAAGGACTCCCCCAACTTGGAGAAAATTGAAAGAGCTTATGAGACACACAAGCACACAATAGCCCACAGGTGACACAAAAACTATAGACAGAAAGATTTGTTGACATGGAATAACGTGAAGATAAAGTAACAATAGGAACTAAACATTAACCTACATCAATATTAACTAGGCTTGTCAGTCCAGGAAGAATATAGGACTCACCCAAAAGGTCCTGCAGGTAGAAGTCAGGCAACTGGCCCACCTAGTCATTGTGGGACCTAGCAATTGGACAAACATCAGCTTTACAGTAGTACCCCAAGATACACACTACCAACAGATGACACTAGTGGGACTGAAGGACCAAATATTAACTCAAAAGGGGAGAATAGCAAAATAAAAAAGCAAAATGAAATCTCAAACATCTAGTCCACCAGGATCAAGTACAGGAGACACTGAAATAGAGGGTTTCAAAAGTAACACACCAGAAATCTCTGAAATGATAGCAAGTGAAATAAAAAAACAACTCCATGAGGCCATAGAGGAAATCAAATTAGAAGTAATCTCTCATGTAAAGACAGAAGTGACAAACTTAGTAAAGGAGTTGCTCAGCACAGGAAAAGAAGAAATGGATAAAAAAACACAGAAGCATGGGAAACTGATTGAAGCATTGAAAGAACAATATAGAAAACAAGTAGCATTCATGAAACAAACTCAAAGAGACATCCCAAAAACAAAAAATTATATTGAAATCTGGCAAAACTGTTTAAATGAAGCTGAGGATAGGATTTTGGACCTTGAGGACAGGCTCGCAATTAGCAATCATGAAAGGATAGAACTTTTAAAAATAACAAATCTGCATGAAATGACAATCTAGCAGCTTCAAGATGATGCCAAGAGAAACAATATAAAATTATTAAGCATCAATAAACATGCAGGAATCAATGCAAATGACATAACTAAAATATTCACAGCAGTAATAGCAGAAAATTTCCCAAACATGGTGGGGGGAACCTGATATGCAGGTAAGTGAGGCATACAGATGCAAAAAATCACAACAAACATAAATCTACACCCTAAACATATAATAATTAAGATCTCACATATACAGCACAAAAACAGAATACTAAAAGCTGTTAGTGAAAAGACACAACTCACCTATAAAGGAAAGCCCATCAGATTCACAGCAGACTATTCAGCACAAACCCTTAAGTCAAGAAGAGCTTGGAGTGAGGTATTTCAAGCCCTGAAAGGAAACAACTGATGTACCCAACAAAACTTTCAGATTTAATGGAGAAACAAGATATTTCAATGACAAAGAACAACTGAAGAAATTCACATCCACCAAGCCAACCCTAGAAAGAATATTGAAAGACATACTAGAGTTAAATTTGAGCACAATCCCCAAAACAACAACAGAAAGAAACCACCAGATAGGATAAGCAATTAAACAAGGGGGAAAAGCAGAAAGCAAATAACTGGAACATAACATGGCAAAGTCGAGCCAGTACAAATCAGTGATATCCATAAATGTAAATGGCCTCAATTCACCTACAAAAAGAAATAAGTTGACAGAATGGATCAAGAAACATCATCCCACAATATGCTGTATATAAGAAACACATCTGACCCAAAAGGAAATTCATAGATTAAAAGTCAAAAGGTGAAAAACAGTATTCCATGCAAGAAGAACACATAAAAAAGCAGGGATAACTATTCTATTTGCAGGCAATATGAACTTCAAATCTAAAATGATTAAAATAGATAACACTCATTAGTGGAAAAATTCAAGAGGAAGAGCTAAAAATTATAAATGTATATGCACCAAATACAGGAGCATCCAACTATATAAGACACATACTAATGGACATGAAAAGCCAAATACACAAAAACACAATTGTAACAGGGGAACTTAAAACCCCACTTTCACCATGATATAGATCAACTAGACAAAAAGTCAGCAAATAAATAACAGAACTGAATCACAACAGGGAGCAACTGGACTTAGCAGATGTTTACAGAGTGTTCCACTCAACCACATCAGAATACACATTCTTCTCAGCTAAGCATGGGACATTCTTCAAAGTAGACCATGTGTTATTCCATAAAATATTCTTAAGTAAATGCAAAGGGATTGAAATTATCCCATGCGTAATATATGACCATATTGCAATGATTGGAAATTAATGCCAAAAGAAATTGCAAACCTTGCATAAATACATGAAATTTAAATAACAACCTTCTGAACAACCGGTGGGCTACAGATGAAATTAAAGAAGAAATAAAGCAATACCTACAATTCAAAGAAAATACAGATAAAACATACTGTAATTGGTGGGATGCAATGAAAGCAGTCTTAAGAGGGAAATATATAGCAATAAATTGTCATATCAAGAAAACATAATGAGCACAAAGAAACCCTAATGCTTCATCTCAAGCTTCTAGAAAAAGAAGAGCAAGTTAAACTCAAAGCTCATAGAAGAGAGGAAATTGTAAAGATTAGAGCAGAAATCAATGCAATTGAAACTAAAAAAAAAATACAAAGAATTAATGAATTGAAAAGCTGGTTTTTTGAGAGAATAAACAAAATTGACAAACTTCTCACTAACCTTATAAAGAAAAAGAAAGAAAAAACCCAAATTCATGCAATAAGGAATGAAAACAGGGAAATTACTACAGATCCCATGGAAATTCAAAAGATCATGAATACCTACTTTGAAAATCTCTACTCACACAAAATGGAAAACACAGAGGAAATGTACAGACTTCTAGAAACATATGAACTAACAAAGCTCAACCAAGAAAATATAGCAATTTTGAATAACCCAGTATCAGCTATTGAAATTGAAAATGTAATTAAAAACTTACCAACAAAGAAAAGCCCAGCTCCTGATGGATTCACAGCTGAATCTACAAGAAATTTAGAGATTTCATGACAATACTTCTTAAACTCTTCAATGAAATTGAGAAGAAAGCAATCCTCCCTAAATCATTCCTGGAGGCAAGTATTACTCTGATACCAAAACCAGAGAAAGGCCCAACCAAAATGGAGAACTTTAGGCCAATCTCACTAATGAACATTGATGCAAAGATTCTCAGTAAAATACTGGCAAATAGAATGCAGCAAATCAACAAGATTATACATCATGACCAAGTGGGGTTCATTCCAGGAATGTAGGGATGGTTTAACATATGCAAATCAATAAATGTAATACACCACGTCAACAGAGCCAAAAACAAAAACCACATGGTCATCTCAATAGGTGATGCTTTTGATAAAGTCTAACACATGTTCATGATAAAATCCCTTCAGAAAGTCAGAATACACAGTGTTTACCTCAACCTTATAAAGGCAGCCTATGACGAACCAACAGCCAACATTATACTAATGGACAAAAACTGAAAGCTTTCACTTTAAAATCAGGAACAACACAAGGATGTCCACTATCACCACTCCTATTCAATATAGTGTTGGAAACCCTAGCCAGGGCAGTTAGACAAGAGAGAGAAATAAAAGGAATAAAGATAGGAAAGGAAGAAGTTAAAGTATCACTATTTGCAGATGACATGATACTCTATATAGAAGATCCAAAAAACTCCATTAAAAGACTATTTAGAGGTAGTAAACAAATTCAGCAGTGTAGCTGGGTACAAAATCAAGGGTAAAAAATCAATAGGATTCCTGTACACAAACAAAAAACTTACCAAGAGAGAAATTATGGAACTATCACTCTTCACAATAGCATCTAAAAAAATTAAATACTTATGAATAAAACTAAGAATTTAAAAGACCTATATGAGAAAACTATGCTATGCTGAAAAAGGAGATTGAACAGGATATTAGAAATTGGAAGGATATTCCTTGCTCTTGGCTAGGAAGAACCAACATTGTGAAAATGGCCATACTCCCAAAACTGTTACAGATTTAATGCAATCCCAATCAAAATATCATTGACATATCTCACAGATCTAGAGAAAACACTCCTAAAATTCATTTGGAAACAGAAGAAAGCTAGAATAGCAAAGACAATTCTGGGCAGCAAAAGCAAGGCAGGAGGCATCTCAATTCCTGATTTGAAACAGTACTATAAAGCCACAGTGATAAAATCAGCATGGTACTGGCAATGAAATAGACCTCAGGATCAAGGGACAAGATTAGAAGATGCAAACACAACTACAAGGACTATCAGCCACCTGAGATTTGACAAAGTGCTAAACATGTTCACTGGAAGGATAGCCTCTTTAATAAATGGTGTTGGAAAAATTTGCTCTGCACATGCTGAAACTATAAAATATATTCATGCCTCTCACCATGCACAAAAGTAAAGTCTAAATGGATCAGGGACCTAAACATCAAAACAGAAACACTAAATCTACTGGAAGATAAGCTAGTTAGAATTCTTGGAGATATAGGGGTAGACAGAGAATTCATGAACAAAATGCAAACTGCATGGGAAACACTTCAAAGAATCTACAACTGGAATCTCATTATTATTGAAAAGTTTTTGTACTTCAAAAGAAAGCACCAACAGAGTGAAAAGAAAACCCACCAAATGGGAAAGTATTTTAGCCAGCAGTCCCTCAGACAAAGGACTTATATCCAGAACATATAAAGAATTGAAAAACATCAAGGCCCTCAAATTCAAAGACCCTCTCCAAAAATGGGCATCTGAAATGTACACACAGTTCTCAGAGGAAGATATACAAATGACAAATAAAGACATGAAGAAATGTTCACCATCACTAGTCACTCAAAAAGTGCACATTAAAACAGCATTGAGATTTCTTCTCACTGGGAATAAATAGCTGCCATCAAAAAATCAACTGATAACAAAGGTTGGTGAGGCTGCGGGGAAAAGGGAACTATGCTCCACTGTTGGTGGGAGTGTAGACTGGTGTAGCCACAATGGAAACCAGTTGGAGATTTCTCAGAAGACTAGGATTGGAAGTTCTATTCAATCCAGCTATTCCCATCCTGGGTAGTTTCCCAGAAAACCTGGAAAGGTCATATCACAGTGATATATGTCCACCCATGTTCATAGCAGCACAGTTCGTGATAGCTAAATCATGGAAACAACCAAAATGCCCATCAACCGCAGAGTGGATAAAAAGATGTGGCATTTTATACAATAGAATATTACTTAGCTATAAAAAAGGATGACCTTGAGGCCTTCATAGGTAAATGGAGGCAACTTGAGACTTTCCTCATAAGTGAAATAAATAAGAATCATATTAATAAATATCACATTTTGTCTCTAGTGTAAAATGTAATAAGAACTGTAGGGGTAATAAAACCCCATGTGTAATTGCTATTGTAAAAAAGAGGAAAAGAAAGTGCTCTAAAGGATATAACTGCATGTATGTTTAAGTGTGTAGGATTGATAAGTTTTTATTGGATCATTGAACAGAATTGTTTGCAGTCTCACTGTTTGAATGTCCACTTTGTATGCTTTAGTTTTGTAACTTGAACAACTATTTCTAAGAGGACAATATGTAATTTATCAACGAGTGATTTCTTACTGTTTACTTTTTTAAATTCTGTATTATTTCTACCTTTTTTCTGTTTTCCTTTTTTTCTTTAAATAAAATTTTAAAAAAAGAATAATCATATACTTTGCTAGGTTTTGAAGTCAACCTATGTTTGACTTTAAGCTCTGATGATTCATAGCTTTATGATCTTCAAAAGTATACTTAAGTATATTTCTGTGGAGACAAGCTAGAAATACAGCTCACTCTCAATGAAAATAGTTCTCGCTTTTGGAAAATCAGCACATTCATGTTTTATCTTAGGATTTCCAGAGTCAATCTTGTAGTGCTGACTTTAGCACTGTCCAGATTAACAGTGTAAGAAGGGGTTCTTCAACTCCAGATCTGGAAGACTCCATGTTCTAAAATGAGATGTATGTACAAGTATAAAGGAAGTAGATTGAGTTTTGATATTAGTTTCCAGTTCCTCTTCACTAAGAATTCCAAGATAAATTTAAACCACTGTATCTAAGGAATAACTTAATAACTTGTGATTGTGTGTGTGTGTGTGTGAATGGGGGTTAAACCCAAAGCTTTATATTAACTATATCCCAGGTTTTTAAAATTTTTATTTTGAAATGAGATGTCACTAACTTGACCTCAAACTTGTGATCCTCCTGTCCCACCCCCACAAGTAGCTGGGATTATGGCATTCTATGCTGTGTTTGACATAATCGTACTTTTTGAAACTACCTGACTAGAAACCATGCAGTTTACTTTAATCCCTCTGTTACTCTTGGCCATGTAGTTATTCCTTATTTATTGATTTATTTATTTTCAGGTTGTTTATTTATTTACTTTCAGGTTGTTTTAATGATGTTAAGGATTGAATCCAGTGCCCCAAACATGCTAAACAAGTGTACGACCACTGAGCCACACTCTCTGCCCTACTATTTGTCTTCTGATGGTTATCTAAGGGCTGGCTGGGCTGGCCAGGCATGATGAAGCACACTTGTTATCTCGGCATTTGGGAGGGTGAGTTTCCTCAAGGTCAAGGCCAGCCTGGGTCACCTAGTGAGTTCAAGACCAATCTAATCTACATAGTGAGACCCTGTCTCAAAAACAAAAACACAGCAAAACAAAAAAGAATCAGATGCTGCTACTCATTCTTTTTCCTGGGAATACTGTCTTCTGAGATATGGTGTGCACTAATTAATTTTGACCATTCTTTGATAAGAAATCTGATTCTTCCTGTTTAGAGCATCCAGAAGTGCCTATAAAATGCAAATTAAAGTTCTATCTTCTCAGATATATTGGTTGAAAAACTCATTAATGTACTGTTGAATTTTTTTGTGTATAACATACTTGAAATTGTTGAACTAGGAGCCAGTAAATGATATAAAACATATAATTCTGGCAGAGTAGTAAAAAGTAAGGATTTTTCCTTTCTTTTGACCCCATACTTGCAGCCTCCATGCTCCTGGGGAAAATAAATAACTTGTTAGGTGGTCAAAGACAGACAATGCTTACATCAGTACAGAGAGAATCGAAGTGAGCATCATTTGAATATTATTTTTATTTAATAGGCATCAAATACTTTCCTTGTGTGTTCTGTGTTTCAGACCCAGGATGCAGGGTATAAGAAAAAGGATGAAAGAAAAAAAATCAAAAGTGAAGTCATCTCTCAAATTTATATATGAAAGAAGAGATTGTGGGAATTATTGGATGTTATAAAGCATACATAACTAGCTAAAAGGGAAAGATCATTCTGCTGTAAATTGTGTGCCCTTTTCCAACGCCCTTTTCTTTTTCCTTTCTACTTCTCATTTTATTTTTTAGTGTCCCACATGGGAAGAGGAATGAGTTGGGCACATTTAGATTTTGCAAACTTGTGGGTTGAAGAAAATGCTATTGAAACACATTGCTAAGAAAAATTTTCAACACAAGTGTGTCATTTCCTTTCTTCATGGACTAGATTCTGAGATACTATGAGATAAAGATTTCAGATTTCAATTGCAAAGAAAAGGAAGTGAATGAATCAGTGCTGCCTTCTTTACACTCCAAGGTAAAAGAGGTTTACTTTAATGTCATTCTTTAAAATTATTTCTATTATTTGTATGTCTCTACTGAGAGTGTATGTGTGTGTGTGTGGGGGGGGGCTATGGTACATATGATCAGTAATTTCTAATAAAATGTTTTCTTTGATTACTAATTATTAGGTTATTTTAATGGCTAATGCAAAGATATTTTGATAAGGTTTGCTAAGTGAAAAAACGGATGTATGTGTATAAATATTCATGAAATACACTCAATATTTTGTAGTTGAACTGGCAAGAAATGTCATATAATTATGCATGTTTTCATATAAATATTGGCTTGACTACAAGTATAATTTAACAAATTTTAGTTATTCTGTTTTCCTTAACTTTCAGATAGTATTTCTGGTTTTAAATTAATGCTTTTTATCATCGTCACTTGCCCCTATAGCAAACAGATTCTGGATATCTGTTATAAGCAGTTCATTGAAGTAGGTATAGGGAAGGGATGCAAAAAATGAAAGCTTCTATTTTCATGAGTTCTTGATCGAAGGCATAGACTGCAACAGGTACAATGTGATAAAAGTGCCATGGATAACTACTGTAGAAGTATAGGAGAGCTGAAATTATTTCAACTGCAGAAAGGATTATCAGAGAAAAAGATCTTCAAGGAGGTGTTAGAATTTAGTTTCATCTTGAAAACTAGGTAAGATTTATACAGAGTGATCTGAGGGGTTGGTATTTGTCATTGGCCATTTGAAAATAATGATGAAAACAAAGGCACAGAACTGAGATTATGAATGTCTTTTGTGATGGTTAAAGGCCAATATTCTAATAGTACTCTGCCTGCTCACTTTCAGATTCCAGAATCTCCACTCCTGGCTGGGTGACACTAGCTAGTTACTTAAGCATTTTCTCCTGGTTTTCTAAACTGTAAAATGAAGGAAATAGGACTATGTATCTCATGGAGCTATAGCAAGGATAAAATAAGAAGAACACATGTATGAAAATTGAAATTTTAAAATAACAACTACCCATTAACTGATAATTTTATGTGTATCAGGGGATTTATAAAAAAAAGACTTGTAACTCTCATAGTCATTCTTTATATTATTGTTTTGCTGCTAGGGAGTGAACCTAGAGTTCTCTACACATTTAAATGCACACATACCATTGAGCTTGGGTAATTCTCAGACACAGTGTAATTGTTTCAATTGACAGTGTAATCATATTTCATACACATAAACAAACTAAAGTTGAAAGAAGTTAAAACATTTACTTAAGATCACACAGCTAGACAATAAGATAGCCAAAATTCAAAACTAGATTTTTAGATTAAAACACTAATGCCCTTTCTACATTTGGTACCAATGTCGAGCACACCTGATATCAGGTAGAATGTGGACATTAGAACTTCAGAATAGCAAAACAGCTATACAAGCAAGATACATATATTTGATTAATTGCTGTGTATCTCATTCTAAAATTGAAAAAATACTTGTAGAGTAAAACAATTTATATAATTTTTGAGATATCCACACCAAGTATAAATGTTTTTTATGACATCAACTATGCAGTATATATCTATCTGTACAGAATCAAGTTTCATGTGAAAAGTGAAGTTATTTTTCCTGTATTAAGATGGTGAGATGACAGAGTTTTATTTTTCCTATTAATTATTGTTCCAATATTTTTGTCATGAAAAAAAGAACTGTTAGTTTTGAAATTCTTTCACTGTGATTTTCCTGTTGTTACTTCTATAATTTTTTAACTTATTGTTTAGAAGCTGACATTGCAGATATCCTTCACTTCTCATGAGAACATGTTTTTAATAGATTATACAAACCCACAAGGTTTCACAATCCTCTATCATTTGACATTTGATTGGGAAAGTGAACTTGTGTGAACTGAGTTTTTCTCTAACTTTGGGAATGTTACTTAAAGGCACATTTGAATGGTCTGAAGTGTTTACTGGCTTATAACAGTCTTCATCTGTGTTAACACTACAGCATTATTTAAATATTATAACTATAATAACTAAAGTAGAGCTGAGACAGTATGATATTATAATAATAAATTCCCCTAAAACAAAATGGGGACATTCAGAGTGAAATATTTTTGTTTCAGGTTGTTAGTTCCATGCAATTCAGAGAAAAATATTTTATTTTCCAAAGTGTATAAGAATTTCCATATTAGTAAACTTTGATCTTTGCTTGACACATAAACTGAGGTATGAAATCTAGTCATCTTGCTAAATATTTTGGGTATTATTTATCTCTCTAATTTTACAATGACATATTATGTATATAATGGTAACTTTCTAAAAGTCAGAAACTCTGACCTAAAGAGATTAAAACTCTTATCGTAGATCTAACTTGGGTGCGGGAAGACATATGTGAGATAAAACCAATAGGGAAAATTATTTTATATTAGATTGTGATATCTGTTGAGGAGAAAATCTAGCCAGAAAGAAAGTAAAGAAGGAACATGTTATCATATGTACTGTTTTTGAAACAGTTCTCACTAAGCAGTACAGGTCTGCCTTGAGCTCACTATGTAGCACAGGCTTGACTTTAGCTTGCAATTCTCTTACTTCAGCCTTCCAGGATATGAACCAGCATATATATTTTGGCTTTCAATTGTGATTCCTAGCTCATATCTTTCTCCCATGGCAAACTACAGAAATTCTAACCATTGAAAGGACAGTGAGCCATGAGACCCTCCTTATCCCAGAGGACATGTGTACTATACTTTGGAAGAAGGAATGTTACACAGAGAGGCCAAGAAGATTCTGAGCGGACAGGCTTTGCTGGGTTTCTCCAAGCATTCGATAAGCAGTCATTCTTAAGCAGTGAAGCCTTCATAGAAAATCATAAGGACAGATTTCTGAAAGCTTCCAAACAGCTGGCTATGAGGAGGTTCCTGGGGGTGGAGCTCAGGAAGAGAGACAGGATGGAGGTTCCATGGCCCATCTCTCACGCCTCACCCCGTGCTTCTGCTCATCCAGCTATGTATGTGTGTCATTTACATCCTTTAAAATAAACTGGAAAACATAAGCAGATTAATCAACCAAAGAGGTACAGGAACCCCTTTTATGGCTGGTCAGTTAGAAGTTCAAGTGAGAATGCCTAGGACTTGTCACTAACGTCTAAAGTCAAGTTGTGGTGACAGTTTGGGGGACTCAACGCATGGGATCTGATGGTCTTTTTCAGTTAGATGGTATTAGTATGAACTGGGATCAGTGACACTCAGCTGGCTCCCACCACCACAGAATCACTCCCTTGCTGGTGAGGAGGGATTCCCATCACCACTGAGGTCACAGAAGTGATCAGTATTGTGAGTGTGTAATAGAAGAGCATGATGTCAGTAGGAGTTTGCTTTTTCTTTTGTATTTTCAGGTACAATTTTAATTACTGTACCATGCCCAAGGAAAGTCTCCTTTCTTGAAGGTGAGATTTTAGTCAGGAGCTGAGTGTGCTGGAAATCCGTCCAGGGTGTTGTGCAGTGGGAGAAGAGGTGTGACAGTGGAACACGGTCATTCTGGAAGCTGTGTGGGGGATCAAGCAGAGATTATAGGAGAAAGGTAAGAGATAAGTTCAAGAGCTATTAGAACAGTCACTTGGAGACAGATGATGAGGCTGGAACAGGATGGCCTTGGGGAAGGATGAGGAGCAGTCTGCTTCTGCATTGTGTTTGAAAACTAAACCACCAGAATGTGATGAGTGGTTGGATATGGCAGATGAACGAAGCTGAGGGACAAAGGAGACCCTTAAGTTTGGGCAGAAGAGAAATCTGAGTACCCCTGTTAAGCACTTGCACACATGAGTCTGGGGTTCAGAAGAGAGGTCCATGAAAAGATAAAATTGTGAGAGCCATCAGCCCTGTAGATTGTGTCTAAAGCAGCAAAGCTGGTGGGATCATCAAAGAAGTCCATAGAGAGAGGGCAAGAAGTAGTCCCTGGTTCATTCTGCTAGTAAGATGGTGGGAAGAGGAGGAAGAACACTCAGGAGAAAAATGGAACTCTGCTCACTGTCTGTCCCAGAGCAATTATCAGCACAGTATCTCCAAATGGGAGCCAGAAACTTGAACAGATTTCATGAATACATATGTACCAGGCAGTTCACAGTTACACGTTTATTATTTATTGGTTTTCTAAGAGCTTATTATTTATTGGTTTCTAAGTAAGAGCTTACCTCACCATACAGGTAACTCAGCTCAAATCCATATGCATATTACAGGTGCCTATTATGCCTTTCAATTCTTTTTCTTCTCCATGAACTTGACTGTTTCTTACTCTGCTGCCTAGATTATTTTAATGGTTCTCCTATGTCTTCAGTGCCCATTCATCTTCTTTGGCTCATACATTAAATATGGTTATTCTTGAGTTTGAGTTTGTTTTGAGTGTTTTTTTGAAAAAGTACATTTTACTGTTGGATTTTTTTTTTTACATATTGTCTGTTGAAACAGTATGTTTTGATATTTGCTCATCATTTTTTTAATTTTTTCTGTCTTGCAATGCTCATCCTGTTGCAACCACTCAAGATGCTAGGCTGGGTTAAATAAAAATGAGCTAAAATCCAGAACACAAGACATCTGGGTAAGGAACGAATCCAAGTAGGTCAGGAGTCATTATTTATTCAGACGTGGGTCTTACAGCTGAGCATAGCCTCGAATTAAGATGTGGCTTCTCATTTCAGCGACTGCTTTGTTAGCTCCTACCTCTTCTTCCACTATGCACAGTTGTGTCATGCATTTCCCACTACACAATAAGTAGATGATGATACTAACAGGCTATAATAATAAATGGATGATATACCAATATCAAAAATCCCGGGGCAAGGGAGAAGGTTGGTTTGAAATATACACCACAGTCTCCAGTTCTATCATTTAAAAAGCATTTGATTGTGAAACATGAAAGCTACGGAGGTTATACTGAATCACTTGGCATACAGAAAGCATTTCAAGCCCTTGAAGTTACAGCAGATCCCAGAAAGAGTATGGAGAAAGTAGGAAAAATAACAAGAAAATGTCAGCAAACCTATGACAGTGCTCTTTATGATTAATGTAGTTTTTTTCTGGAAAAAAATATATGTCAATATATCATGCAGGTTGTAATGAACTAATCCCTGTTCTATCTTCCACCAGAAAACAATCAGAAATAATGTACTCCAGAGAAGTCAGAGAGAGTATTTTTCCTTCATCATTCAACTCACTAGATTTTGGTGTTTGTTTTTCTTCCAGTCCCCTATACCCATCAATGGTGTTATATAGACCAAATATGTTTAATAAGTCTGCCCCAAAATATCACATTTCAAAATAGAGTCATATGTAAACAATTTATAATCACTATTATTAGCTAAAATAATGGTAGATTAAAATTTAGAAGCTTAAGGAAAGACAAAATTGAATGTATTCTAAGGCTTAAAAGAAAAAGCAAAATGTTTATTAGATAATACCTTTTGTGATATTAGCAATATTAATCTAGTTAACTACAGCTAATAGTTCTTTTGGAACAGTTTTTCCTTAATTGTATAGTGATTTCAGTATTTTGTTGTGCAGAGCCAGATTGATTTCTGTAATCTGAAACATTAAATCAGTGCATAAGATGCTTTTAGCTAGAAGCTTCTGCCCCTGTGGCTGGGCTCTGTACTCCCATCTCTGACCCACTTGAAACCCTATTTTGTCTGTGGATTTATGTTTTGTAACATATTTTCCATTCTCCAGTAATCTCATCCCCAATTTCTGCTCATTTTTTCAAAAACTGACAAAATACTATCTTTTTTGTGCTTTTACCAAGAGTTAATAACTCCCTTTTGTCTAATGTCTGTGTGTGCCGTGTACATATCACAAATCAGGAAGTTATTTACAAAAATTTGTTTTTTCTACTAGTGCCTGAGATCATTGGATGGCTGAGAATGTTCCACACTTGTTGATTTCAACTTCCTGCTCACTTGCAGTGCTTGTTATAATGCCTTGGTAAACAATTTGATATAATGACTCAGCAATGTGTGGATAAACTAACATTTATGCTACTTCACCAAGGCACAGATAGAGCACTGTATTAAATTCTGCAAAATATTTCTTCAAAATATAAGTTTTGTTATATAAATAGCAGTCACATAGATGTAATAAATGTCAGCTCTCTCTAGATGAATCAATAGATAGATAATCATAGGACTTGTTTGAGAAATATACTCCCTCCAAATTTGATTAACCTGTATTATTGCTGAAATGCATGAATATACTATTTTCATGAAGATGAATGTTTACTAAAGACCTGTCAGCAGTCAGACCACTAAAGGCAAATGTTGCTGATGAAACTGTGCAGTTCCTGTCTCCTCACCCACATTTGGGAGGCAGGAAGGACTCTGGTTCTCAAAGAGGCCTGCAAGCTTGGAAATACAGGGAGAGTAGTTCCCGGTCTTTTCTTTCCCAAACATCCATCTTATTTCATAGACAAAAACAAAGGGAATATACAAGACTAATGTCTTACAGAAAGCAAACCAAATCATTCATTTAACAAATACTTATGATGCTCTGGTAATATAATTTTGAACCAAAACAGGCATTTTCCTGGCCTTCCACAGTTCAGTATCAAGATGTTTTTTGGATTCAAATGAGTCCACCTGTTTTTCATAAACATTCATATAGATGGGAACAAAGTAGTAATCTAAAGTGTTTCTTTTTCATTTAAGTGAAAATATAATATCTCAAATATGAGGACCAAAGCCACAAGAAAGACAGAGCAGGCAGCCAGAAAGGAAAATATTTCTAGTCACATACCAGCTGTGTGTGAACACAATCTTTGTGACTCTTTTCTCTATTGACTGAATTCATAGTTAAAAACTTTATCACATAACCTTAGTTACTTTGAATTTTAGTATGAATGAATTTAGCTAAATTATAGTTACCTCAAAAAACTTTTTGCTTGTTTGCTCATTCCCTTTGCATGGTAGAACTTTTATCCAAATTTCATAATAGAGTAAATTAGAGAGGAATAAATGGAAGTAACGACTTGATCTGAATGGTCCAATTTAGTTTCTCCCAATTTTTCCAGATACTTATTTTTATTTTTGAGTTGGAGTCTCACAATGTTGTTAAGATTAGTGTTGAACTCTTAGGGTCAAGTGATCCTCTTCTCCTTGCCTCACAAGTAGGTGAGTCTCTAGGGATATGTCATTATTCTTGGCTTCTTTATTATTTTTTACTTTGCCTCAGTTTCAGAAAAGAGAAGAATTTAGGTCCTAGTCCTATGCCACTCCATTCACGTCAGCCACAGAAGTCGAATCATTTAAAGAACACAGTCCTTGTATGGATCAACACACGGTTGGTAGAAGTCAATTTTCAGATGATGTAGTTCCAAAGACTGTCATAGCAAACAGCCAAATAAACCATCTCCTTATAGTACCTGAAAAATATGTTGGTAGAAATTAAGTCACGTCTTTAATTGTCAGTGCCTATTACCAAAGCAGGATCAATCTTTTTGTATAAAAAATTTCATTTTTGGCTTGGATTTACTTTTGGTGTCCTGGATTTGCCAGTATGCTCCAATAAAACTGTGCAGTGTTAAATCCACTACTCAGTATTTGAGGAAATAAATGATCTGAAAGCTTTAGCTTTATTCTAAATTATCAGTCAAATAAAATGAATAGTGACTGACAATGAAAACAAAATGAAAAACTATATACTTTCTTTTCATATAAAATGTACTTAAAATATGATCCTAAGACCATCAGTATATCTCTTGAGAAATGATTAGAACTGTCAGTTCTTTTTGTTTTATTTGAAATCAACTTTATTTTTCAAGTAGAATTTTAGGGAGTGAAGATGTTAGAGCACGTGCATAAGGTATTCGAGATTTTCATTATATCTCAACACTGCAAACAAAAACAAAAACAAAAAAGGGAAATTCATTTTCTTAATTGATATATTTATTTTTAATTTTTACCTTAAATTTATATATGTATGCTGTTTGTATGTACATATGTATGTGTGTATGTATGTGGTGCTGGGGATTTAATTCAAAGCTTCCTGTATGCCCCATGAACAATCTACTACTTAGCTATATTCCCAGCCCTGATTAAAATTCATTTTCATTTGTACATAAAAATAGAAACTGTACATATTAGTGAGCTATAACATGATGTTTTTATATACTGTGAATATACACTGTGTGACAACAAAGGCAAGTTGAATAAAAGCAAATGATATGTGCAATGTACATGTACCAATTCCACACAATGATGGTAAGCAGTATACACTGAAAATGTGTGCACACCAAAAGGGAGTGAGATCAAAGGACAGGTAAAGGGGGATAGAAGATAAAGAGTATAAAACAGAAGTGAAGATGGGCTATCTACATGTACTGTACCAAGTTCCCACAAAGAATATAAACATTATGTACTACACACTTGTATAAATAAAGTAAAAATTTTAAAAATCAGGTTAAACAATCCACCTCCTCACTTGTTTCTTTATGATGAAAACTTCATGATTTTTATTATAATTTCTTGAAATGCATAGCACTTTACTGTTATCTGCAATTGCCCTACTGTGCAATAGTACATTGGAACTTCTTGCTCTCATCTAACTGTAACTTAGTACTCATTCAGGAAGAATTACAAATTTCTGACCACTGCCCTTTCTTCACAAATGTTGTGTATGAAATGCTGGGTATGAAACCCTTCAGCCTTTTTTAATGAGACATTTAAATTGATTCTGATACATGGTAACATAGATAAAGTTATAGTGTCATAGAATTCTGATTATACTTATAAAGAAAAAAATTAAGAAAGAAAAGAAAAAGAGAGAAAGAAAGAAAGAAAGAAAGAGAAAGAGAGAGAGAGAGAGAGAAAGAAAAAGAAAAAGAAAAAGGGAAGAAAGGAAGGAAGGAAGGAAGGAAGGAAGGAAGGAAGGAAGGAAGGAAGGAAGGAAGGAAGGAAGGAAAAAAAGGGAAAGGTTCTGTTTTGGTTTGTTTAAATGTCACCTCAAAGCCTCATTCAGTCATGGAGGTGATTGAATCTTGCTTTTGTGATTGGTTCATTGTCCACCGTTGGGATTGGTGATGTGAGTGCTGCACCCACCTAGAGGCAGAGCCAGCATACATTATAGGGGAAGGAAGTAGGTGTGCTTTCTTTTTGTTTGCCCTTTCTCTCTTGTCATTTGTGGCCATTATGAATGGCTGCCCCTCAGCCATGCCACTCTGCCTTGGAGCCTGCTGAGTATGGACTGATACCTCGAAAATAAATAAACCTTTCCTTGCTTCACTTTGAGCATCAGATATTTTGTCTCAGCAACAAGAGAAAAGTAACTAAGACAGGTTCTTTTCCTATGAACCTCAAGCTAGTGGCTAGCGTTTACTTTCTAAACTCATAAACAAAAACCTTGGCGAGGGAAACTTGGCTTCTGGAACTAATTTTAACTAATTTAATCCATAACCTCTGATAAAAGATCACAAGAAATATTTGTTTCAAGTCTGCATAACTATTTGTTTCTTTGAAGAAATTTTTTCTCTTTTCTGCTATATGGTAATTTTCTGTCATTTGAAAAATATGAACTTTTATTTTACAAAGCTACTTTTTCTCATGTTTTTGCCTAAAAGTAGGTTTCTGGTATATATTTTTATGTTAAAATTAAAACTATCTAATAAATGTAATGTATTACTACAAATGATGTATGTATAAATTTAAATAATTAGCGGTGTATTTTTCCTTCCTGGAATTTAATTTTGATTACACAACTCAATTTCAAGCACTATGCAAAGAGCCCTGGCCCTTTAATGTGGTCGTATTATGTTTTAGTCTGTGTTTCACAGCAGTATGGAGCCGCGGAATATCTTTCTTGATCACCAGGAGGAGCCTGATAGCTATTCAGATTCTGTGAAATTTGACGCTCGTTCAATGACGGCACTGCTTCCTCCCAGTAAGTAGAGCAGGGATAGTGTGGTCAGGGGTGGTGGGTGCTCGTTTAGTTTTCTAGGGTTACTTTATTTAAAAAAATCATAAATTATGCTTTCCAAATATGAATTTGTATCGTAGTTCTGAGTTCTAAAAATCTGAAACCAAAGTGTACAAAAGACCACCAACCCTTTCAATAGCTGTATGAAAGAATTCTTTCACATTTTCTAGATTCCAGTAGGTCCTGGTGTTTCATGGTGTGCCTTGTGTATGGCTTCATCACTCTAATCTGGGCTGCCTTCTTCGTTATTTCTCCCTGTGTAACTTTTCTGGGAAGACTCCAATCATTAGATTAGGGCTGACCCTAATCCAGTATGACACCAATTTAGTTTGAGTGCACTACAAGGCTCCTTTTTCCAATCGAGATCATTTTCATAGGTAATTGGGGGCTAGTGCATAAATATATTTTGGAGAGACACATAATTCTGCCCATAATGAGTAAATCAGAAATTATAACAGGTTACAATGGGAGCTCAAAACAAACAATATTCAGCTTTAACTAGATAGGCTTGGTTAAAGTGACAGGAAGGGATTTCTTACAATTTTACCAAGACTAGAAGAATTTATACCTGTATCCAAGGGCATGAGTGGAAAGAAGGGATTAGAAAGTTATCTGTGTTAGCAGAAGCAACACATATGAAGCTTTTGAAGGGTCATGTGTGCATCCCCACAAAGGCAACCCTGGAATAGAAACTCAGATAGATCTTGTGTGTTGTGTAAAAGGTGGATGGGAGGTTGTGATAGCAATGTGATGAACATGAAAAAAGATAAAGCAAAAGCTGATATTAATAATGAATGGATGTCAAGAAAGGATGGAGGCATTGGCAAAAGGGAATTCTATGAGATAGTAGATAGAATATGAAGAATTTGTGATGATGAATTAGAAGTCAAAAAGACAACACACAGGCTCTAGTGTTAGCCATCTTGGAAGATGCAATGACTCGTCTTGCTTGTATTACGGGTTATTTTTTTTCTTAAATTTGTTCTTTCCCTTTCTTTCCTTTTTTTCTTTGCTTGTGAGATTGTTTTCGGACAATAACTCATATAATGTTATAGCAATATCTTATATTTTGCTTTTAGCTTAGATGTTTGCAAACAGAGAACAAATGTTAATTTTTTTGTTGGACAATAAAATAAGTAACCAGAGAGAAAAATTTCTAATGAACATTTTATTTATTTATTTATTCAGAGAAAAGTCTTCCGCAACTGTTTCCCTCTATCTCAATGCATTTCTGCCACAATTAACATTCCATTTTATGAATCTCTGTTCCATATAAGATGAAATTTAGCATAAAGCTAAAAGATTATTGTTACTTTAACATGTTCTGAAATATCCCAAGGATGGGCTTCAGTGATCTACACTGAAGCTTAGTAATTACAAATCATTTTGTTTATTCCATTTAACAATGATTTTTATTTTGCATTCAAAGCATAAGAAGTATAAGAATATAAAACTTTTAAGATGGAACTTGTAAAGAAAATTAACTTTGCTTAAGTCATTAAAAATAAACATTTCTCTCATTAAAATATGAAAAAATTACAATTGGTTAGAGAATTTTGTTTTACCTAAAATATGCTACCACATAAGATACACAGGAAAAATACAATTTATGCTTGCATTTATCAGTGTCAATATTAAAATCTACTTGCTAATGCCATAAAATGCAATGAGCAGAATTCAAGGAAATTTAGTGACTGGAAAAACACATCAAATATTGACAATGAGACTTGTATCAGCTTTTGTTGTGCCTACCCTTGGCTTCCTACTTTGTAAATATGGATTTTATTCATTTTTTTATTCTAATAGGATTGGTGGTAAGAAAATAAGTGGCAATTACAAAATTTTAATCAAGTAAAATAAGCAAGTTTTCTAACAATATGTTGGGACTTTTTTTCTTTAGACCCTAAAAATGGCCTCCAAGAGAAACTGAAGTCCTTCAAAGCTGCTCTCATAGGCCTGTATCTCCTGGTGTTTATCATCCTGATACCTGTCATCAGCGTAGTGGCAGGTACAGTACTCCAGATCTCAGGTGGCCTTCAGTTTGATTTATATAGTAGATTCAGGAAACACTTTTTATATACAAAGTGACCCTCAGATTTATTAAATTAAGAAATGATTTCAGAAGTGTTAAGTGGAAAGAAATAGACTTTTAAAAGTAGGCAAAGTAGTACTTGTTTCAGCAGCACATATACTAAAAACTAGGTAAAATGGCATAGAATAAGACAAATAATGTGTGAAAGTCTATAGACCAATTTGGACTATTTAAAAGATACCTCATCCTTTAAAGTCCTATATCTTTCTAAAGATGGACTACAAATTTTATGATAAATATTCTTGTCCAATGTGAAAACAAAACAAGACAGAATAACATGTTAACAATGTATATAGTATAAAAACAAGCCAAATATGTAGATCTTCTATGTCTATTATTGAGAGTAGAAAAAATTCTCATTTTAAAATAATGCTTCATTTAATGTTTATACAGTTTACATAACTACATGTTTCATGGCTTTTATTTAAAACATCTCTAAAAATAAGATTAAAGCACCTGTCCAAGGAAAAACATGGACTGCATTGATGACAATATGATTTTCTCTAGAAACTCTGGGGTAGTATGGGGATGAATTTGAAGATCTGTATGAGAGTGGGAGTATATACCTCAACAATACTGTAAACATCATTTTCCTATGTAACACGTTTTATGTGTTTGATGGATTTTGATTGGCAATTTAGTTTATATGTCTTACTATTCTCCTCTGTGGCTGCCAAAGTGCCTGGTCATATTGTGTTCTGTCAAGGTATAGGCTTTGAGAAAAATGCAGTTCTAAGTGAATACTAATTAGCCTAACAAGAAAACACCCCTAAATACAAAGCTCAATTTCCTGGTAAGGGATAATCTAAGGAGGTATTCCAAGATAGAGTCAAATTCCACTCAGAAAAAAATAAAAATGGCAATATAAAAGTAGCTCTCTCTTTTTTTTTTTTACTAATTTCTGTGCCAGACATTGGGCTATAAACTTTCCACAGATTATCTTAATATACTCTTATATTTAGCATATGAGCACACTCTATAGCTATCCTCATTATGAACACACTGAAACAGACTCCTCAGTAAAAGAGCTGTAGTTCTCTATAAATTCTGTATCTTAAACTCCATAGTGTATTGTCTCCCAGTGTAATTGAATTTTTATAAAATATATATATATATATATATATATATATATATATATAGTTTGCCAGTTTAAAAGCAACTACAACCAAGCTACCAACCAACAAACTCAAAAAACCCCAAATGGTGTTGTCATGATTTTATCTAGAAAATATGTTTCCATGTGAAAAAATCTGTATCAGTCATTAAAAACAACCACAAACAAAAAGTCAACTATAAAAACAAAATGCATTCATAACAACCAAACCCACAAGCAAACAAAATGTACCATTTAACATAAAAGGTCTTGATGTGCCTGAAATGAGTGAACTTGCTGATGAGCGAAGGTTTTCTCTGTGTTCTCTGTGTATGTTATCTGCAATTCAAGGTGCATAACTGAAAGATGCATCACTGGTTGGGATTATTAGCTGCACACTAGTTTCCTAAAACTACAATAGATACCTACTAAGATTGACAAGAACATGAAAGTATTCCAATTTTATCAATTCACATCAGTACCAAATTCACAGAATTTAGAAAAGAATTCACAGTGTCAGTCACTCATTCATAATGAACAATTGATAGCCTAGTTAGTAAGCTGTAGTGTACTGTAGTAGGTCAGAATATTTTTCAAAAACGACCCCAAATGCAGTATGTCTCCACTTGATACTAAAAATCTACAAATATGGACAAAATATATTGCTCAAATTATAGAAGTTACTCTGTTTGGGAATTATGAATTGATGGATGAAATAAAATATTGCATGGAGAAGCTAATTAAATTTAATATGCCTCATGTTGAAAGATATTTTCTGAATTATATGATTTACTTCATATGCTATATTTTCTTAAAAAAGCTGCTGAGTTAATGCCAGAATATTACAATGTAATGTTGTGTGGGGACAATAGGATACAAGCTAAAGTTGACATGTAAAAATTTTTACTGAGACATTATACTTCACTCAGGGTCAGACGTGGTATACACACCTATATTCCCAATACTCAGGAGGCTGAAGCAGGAGAATTGCTGTGAATTTAAGGATATTTTGGGGTACGTACTGAATTTGAGGCCAACCTGAAACCCTGTCTCCAAAAGACAAAAAAAAAAAAAAACCTTCACAATACAATATAAATTTTGGATAGAAAAAGATATTACCCACATGAAAAAGTAAATATGATCTGTCGAATCAATATAACTTTCTATTTAGGTATTTGCATCGGTTCTAAAATATTGTCTGCTTTCATGTATGAAGTAGCAAAATCATGAAACATGACCCATCCCATGACAATTAAATAAATGAATTTTGTAAGATAAGTGCTCTGCCACTGTTCATCTATTAGATAAAGGGTTGAAAATTTTGTTAAAGGCTGTAAAGCTTAAATTAGTTTTATTTGCTGTTAAAGAAATAAGCAATGCTATTATCACTGTTGTATATGACATCAACGTGTTATTACCCACAGTTTATTAACTTAAAAAAGCTAATATTAAAGGAATTTAACCAGGAAAATATAAAACATTTTAAAACTTGGAACTTAATTTCAATTAAATTATAATAGTTATTCTCAATATAATCATTTAGCTATGATCATCAGACACTTCTTTAACTAAAGGTAGTGACTGCTACGGGCATTATACTAAGACAATAGCTTTGACGAATAGGCACTTTGTAGTTGAACAGAGTTTGCATATGTGTCAGTTTATTTGGTAGGGAATTTACATGCTTGATATCACACAGGCTCAAATCACTGTTGAGATAAGTATTACTTCTACCTTTTTGAGGAAATGTAAACCTGGAAAATTTAAGTACGTTACTCAGGGTAACACAGTGAGGAGTGGTACAGGATTCCAGAATCATGGAACCTGGTCCTCACACTCATATAACAGGTGTCCTGAGTTAAGTATGAAACTGTGTGTGTGTGTGTATGTGTGTGTGCACTCACGAATGTATGTGTATTATCCCATCTAATACTCAAATATCTAAAAACCAGCAGTACTACCATATAGAAAACTAACAGACTCAGGTGTATATATATATATATGCATATAAAAATATATGTATTAAACTATATAAAGTTATTTTTGTTAAATAATTGTGACAAAAACACAATTTCACAGAAAATTGTGACGTTTTAACCACCACAGATAGTAATAAAATTGTGTTTAATTTTTTCTTCATTGTGTATTATTTCTGATTTTTCTTTTCTTTTCTTTTTGGAAACTATACAACACTTTGCTCTAGATTATTTTGGAAGTATAATTAACTTGTTTAAAAAACATACCCATTTGCAAATATGTATCAACAGTTCAGTATGTTCCTCAAACACTGTTGGATAGAGTTTTTCTTCAAGAGATAATTTATGCCAAGATTATTCACTAAGACATTAGATATATTGTGAAAACAAGCAAACTAGAAACAGGGACTTTGTTAAATAAATCTGGTAAATCAAAACATAAAATACAATGTGGTTATTGAATTATTTTTGTGGAACATATTAGATAATTTTAAGGAGTATTTATGATACAACATTTCATTAAAAAGTAATTTATAGATTATATATAAAATATAGTTTTTCTTTTTAACATTTTGATAGTAGAAAAGAACCTGTTTTGATATATGAAAAAAACAAAAACAACAACTTCAATGGCCAGAAGATTCATGTAGGCAGCAGTGCAGAAGGAATCATATTATCCTGGAATAATGTCCAATCTAAAATATGGAAGGGAGACTTTGTGATTTACTGAGTGTGATTCAGTCATTACATGTTTAAATACTCAATGAAGGATAGCATTCAACATGTTGTAATGGCAGGAGATAAAATAAGTGGAATTGGATGATATAGTATGGAATGATGTAAGCATTTAAGCATATAAGTCATGATTTGATTTATATTTACTTAAATATTCAGCTCATCTTCTGAAGAGGGAAGTGAAGAATTGCACGATTAGTTCAGCTCATGCAAGTGATATGTCTCAAAGTCTGGGAAAAGGAAATGGCAGTGAAGATGCAATGAAATTTCAAGAAATTGTTTTGGAACACATCAACAACATTGAGAAGAGAATCCAGTACATTTCAGATGCAGAAGCCAAGTTCATAGGTTCAGAACACTTCCAGAATTTCAGTGTGACAACTGATCAAAGATTTAATGATGCTTTTCTGCAGCTAAGTACCTTAGTTTCCTCAGTCCAAGAACATAGGCACGCAGTAGATGAAATCTCCAAGTGCTTAGTAAGTCTGAATACCACCTTGCTTGATCTGCAGCTCAATATAGAAACATTGAATAAAAAAGTCCAAGAGACTACAATGAAGCAACAAGAGGTAAGAGCTTTAGTACAGCAAGGTCACTTTCTGGAATTAAGTCCATTCAGATTCTGTCTCCTCAGGCAGTCTAGAAAAGCAAAATATGAAAGCCCTATTTCAACACAGTGCTATTTACCCTGAATCATCTGGTTATCTGTGAAAAAGGTTTCAAGTGCCTTTATGTAGTGCTTTTTCCAGATTCAAAAAGGGCAAAAAGGGCAATTTTTTTTCAAAGGATTTAGAGTTATTTAAGGTATTTTAATTTTATGTATACCTTTATAGTGCCCTCTTAGACTGTTGAAGTTAAGTGTAATTTTTAGATTATTTTAGCATATATGTACAAGTAATCACCTTATATTTGTGAATTTCACAATAGAAACAGTATTCTTCACCAAATGAATGGAAATCTTATTTACATGACTATCTTACAAAATTGATCTTTGATTTATTGTGTTAGTCTTAAGAGTTATGACTGTTCTTAAATATACAATAGTTAAAACTAAAGAATTAAATTTTGAATAGCATTTATGTATTATCATCCTAAGATTATAGTATGATAGTAATTTATAATTACAATATTATCATAGTAGGATAATGTGCACAATAAAGTTTCTGTTTCTATGAAGACTATGATCGTCATTGTCATTGAGAATCACAGCAAAGGAGAAGTTTTAGCAAAATCAAAATTCAAAATGAACAACTATTCCCTTATATTGCTGCCAAGTAGATAAGTTTTCAGTAAAATTTCTTTGTAATGGACAGGAAGAAAGCATTTTAGTCTTTGGGGACCATACATTTCTGTCACATCTACACTTATCAAGAAAGCATCAAACATATACAATATGTACAGAAACAAAAAACACTTTTGATACAACAACTGTTTATTTATAGAAGCAGTCTCTGAGTTGAACTTGGTGTATGAGCTATAACTTTATAACTACTGTTCTAAAGCATTCTACACCAGCTCTGGTTGAGATATGGCTTACCTTGCACTTATGAGAAAGAAATTAAGAAACAAATCATGTGTTTTAAGTTTTATGATTTGTTGAATAATTCTATTTGTTTTTCAATGAATGGAAAATAAATAACTAATATTTCACTACCCATGTGAAAAATGATCATATGATAAAATGTGTAGGATCTATTTCCATCATTAGGTAATTGATCACAATATCATTGGAGTAAATCTATCTTGGATAGATCCATTTTTTAAAAAGTTTTTTTTAAATAAAAACATCAGTACAACAGTGATTTTAAGCTGATAAGCAAAAATACATCTCTAAAGTTATCAAAGCATATGAAAACCAATAGAATTATTGCCTAAAAGTGGATTAAACAAATTAATGAATCCTTCATTTTTGAGATTCAGTCATTTAAAACTTTGGAATTTTTACCTCTTTCTCATTTTAATTTGTTCCAAGATATGGCATCATTGTATAACCATGATGATTTTGTTGGAAAACTCATCTCAATAATAGCACTAATATTTCACTCCTTTCCCTCATTTCCTAAAATCTGTTAGGCAGTGTTTCCCACATTGTTAATAACAATATATTTATTTTCAAAATATGCTATCAAGAAGAAATTGTCCATAGGGATGAGGGATGTGAGAAGCAGAGGAAGATACAATGTCAATTATAATAAACTTTGATTAACTTGAAGAGAAAAGATCTATTATTTTATATAGAAATAAGATCGGAAGCAAGAAAGAAGATGGACAAAATGGAAGAAAAATCCACACCAGATTTGGTAATGTGCAAAGTCCAGCAAAAATGACAGAATATCTTTGAGTCCTCATTAAATGACATAGTGCCAACCACATTAGAAAACCATTGGAAGGCAATTTTCCAGTAAAAGAATAAGTGAGTTAAATGAATGGCCAAATCAATAAATGATCTTTGGAAAAAAAGGTCTGTAAGTAATTCAACATTTTACTTCTCAAGGATAGACTAATCACTAATTTGAAAGGAAAAGGAAGAAAGTTGGCACTATATATGGATGATGGGTTGGAATATATCATCTCCCGTTTTTCATAGGAAAGACTGAAAGTTAAATGTGTATTTCCAGCAGTGCTACTGTTGGAAGAGTGTGGAAAGTGTATATCAATATGGTATAGGATTTTGATAAAATAAAATCCACTTCTTGCCACCCAATAACAATAATTCCAAGTGAAATTTTACAAATGTGAACGTGATGTGTAGTTTTCGATGACAATTGCAGATTTCTAAACAGAAAAATCACTTGCCAGTTTCCAGACTTTTACTCTGTATCTGGAACTAATGACATATTTGTAACAATTTTTAGTCACTTAAATGAAATCAACCTTATGATCAAGGTATGGTACATGCATTCTAAATATGCCATAATCAAACATTAGTTTGTATAGTTAATATATACTACTAATAAACAAGAAAGTTTTAAAGTCTTAAAATTTTAAAGATACACACAGTACAGTTGCACTAAATTATTGGAAATAAGTGTCTTTAAATATTTAATAAGTAAACATTCTTAATATATTATCAAATAAAACCATATTCTAGAACATGGTGTTCTTGTCTCTTGTTCACAAACTCTATATGCATATGTGTGCTGGTGTATAGACACACACAAAATATGTATATAATTGATAACAGAAAATAATAATAGAAATTTAAAGTAAAGCACAATCAGTATGATACTCTGAGGTTTTGTAAAATATGAAAATTTTTCCTTGATATTCACTATTACTGAGAATTACAACATTAAACTGTGGTTATTGCTGTAAAACAATTTAATGTATAAATTTAGAAAATTAAAAGAATTGAAATATGCTGTCAACTTATGTATACTCTAAAGAAATCTCACTTCAGATAAATGCAAAATCATATGACAAGTTTTAATTTTTATTTTTATCGTATGACAGTAAAATATTTGGGAATAGAAACCTCCTTCACACATATATTCAACTGATTTGGGGAGGTTGCTTTGGCTAGGCCTGCAAAATTTTGGATATTTAGTCAAAAGAGGAAATGCTTCACAGCCAAAGAGCTACTATTTTAAAGTAGTTTTCAAATTTTTGTACTCTTCATCTATAGTATCTCTACAATATTATATGTTTTACAGAATCTGAAACTTCCAAGATTTCTTGAAATTATATATTTGATAATTATAACAAAAATTGTGACTATTCGCTCTGCTTCACAGGATATTAGTAAATTGAAGGAGCATGTATACAATGCATCAGCAGAAATTAAGTCTCTGAAAGAAGAACAAGAGCACGTGGAAGAGGAAATAAAAAAAGAATTGAAAGTGCTGAATAATATCACCAATGATCTCAGACTGAAAGATTGGGAACATTCTCTGACATTGAGAAATATCACTTTGATTCAAGGTAAAATGTTTTGCTATTTTTCCTGAGAATATCATGTCTGAAGTTTGGGATTTGAAGTTCTGTGGTTTAAAATAAATAGTTTTTAAGTATTTATTTACAATAAATGCATAGACAGAATCCTAAAATCAGATCAAACATGGTAAGGATAACTCGTGACTAGCATCTAAAGAGAAAGGCATAAATAAATACATTAAAATCCAGTGAGTATCTTTTTGATGAATATACCAAAGTGTGTTAAAGACTAAATCAAGTGTTACATACATACAAGTTGTTTATATGTCTACAAACTTATTCTACTAATTCTGTTTTTTAAAATTTCCAATTCTTTCTTACTTCTTAACTGACTATACTATAAATTAGGTCTTAAAATAATGATAATTTGTAGATTTCTTTTTCAACTCTTGTTAGCAAAGCTAGGTGAATTCACTGTTTCATATTTTAATAAGCACAAATCATATATATTTTTGCACTAAC
Organism: Hydrochoerus hydrochaeris; assembly: GCA_004027455.1. NCBI lineage: Eukaryota > Metazoa > Chordata > Mammalia > Rodentia > Hydrochaeridae > Hydrochoerus > Hydrochoerus hydrochaeris. The sequence goes on along the minus strand of PVLA01003490.1, from coordinate 165,046 downwards.
TTTCAGTTAGTTTTACACTGTGAATATTTTTCACATTTTATTTTCAAGGTTTTGGAATATATATATATATATATATATATACATTTTTTTTTATCGGTACCAGGGATCAAACTCATGACCATGCATTTGCAAGGCAGGCGCTTATGCCACTGAGCTAAATCCCCAGCCCCATTTATATTCTTTTATTTGTTTTGCATAATAATTTTTTTTACTATATTTGTTCCTACAATCTTATTATTATATTGTGTTTTTCCAGTTTATTTTTACATTTCTTTTGCTTTTTTTCTTGTCTGTTTTTTAATTGAGAGTTTTCTTTTATTGAATTTTTCTATCAGTGTTACAAAAGAGACTTTGAAAACTTTATAGCATATTCCTATTTTCTTATTGGTTGCCTGTGAAATGTATTCTAATAAAGTCTAAAGTTGATCAACATCATAGTGTTTCATTCTGAAATATGCAAGGTACTTAAAATATTCTGTCTGATGATCTTTTTCCTGTTTTTTTGCTGTGTTTGAATGTAGTTCATTTTTATTTCTCGAACTTTTTAAAACCAAGAATTTAGATAATATTACAGAAATTTTCTTCATAAACACAGTATTTAGATTTGCCTGTGAGTATACCAATTGTTTCACCTTCTAAATGAATCTCAGCTACCTTTTTTGGGATAATTTTCTTTCTGATTAGAGTATATATTTTGAAAGTTCATTCAGTGAAAGCCCATTGATGGAAATTTTTACCTCATTTTCTCTTTTTAAAACTTGTTCTTTAAAATTACCTTACCACATACATATTTCTGTGGTACTGTTGTTCTTCCATATCAATGGGATATTGGTTCCAGTACCTGCATAGATACAAAAATCTGTGGCTACACAAGTCTCTCCTTCTGTATACTTTGAATCGCTCCTAGATTACTTATAAAACCTAATATAATGTAAATTCAATGTAAATGTCATACTATAATAGGAAGTAACATCAAAAAAATATATTTGATACCAGGGATCGAATGCATGACCTCTTGCTTACCAGGAAGGTGCTTAGATACTTTTTTTAAAATTAGATGGTTGATGAATCTATGGATGTAGAATCTAAAAATACACAGGCCTGATTGTACTTTCAAGAAATTTTTTTCTTGACTTCTGGCTTTTCTTAATGCTCCTAAAATGACTGCTACTAATTTTCATATCATTCTCTGTCTAATATCAATAAATTTATTAATTCATGGTTTTTTTGAGAATATATCTGACATTTGTTCTCTTTCCTGGATCAGTGGATTTATATTTATCATTAATGGGAACATTATGAGTTTTCATGTCTCTGAATATTGTTTCCGTGCATTTTTTTCTATCCTTTCCTCTATAACTCTAAAAGTCATGTCAGATCACTCTACCACTGATGGTTGTTAAGATCTATTTCATGATTTTAATATTTTTTTCATCAGCAATTAACAGATACCAGGAACTTCATGAGATTTCATTTTACACATACTAGTTTAGAAAAAATAAAAAGTTTGATAATCCAAGTGTTAAAAAATGCAAGCCCCGGGAGATTATATTGTATAATTTCTGGTATTGATGCTCACAATTTAGCAGCATTAATTAATGTACATTTATATCCACATACATATTTAAATACATGGTTATTTTTTAAGTGAAAGAAAATAAGAAATATCAAACTCAGATTTGCATCTAAAAAGGAAGTAGATGAAGGAGAGGTAGACATCTATTTCTTGGATTGTAATTTTTTAGGGGTATTTTCTTTATTAGGGTACTTTATATTTTATATAGATGATATACTGTATACATTATTTAAACAGGTAAAAATTTAAATTAATCAACTTTTCATTAACAATTAGACACGGGTTTTGCTTTCAATTAAGCATCCAAAACTCTTCAAACCCAGGACCAACCTTTTCCCTTTTCCCAACCCACTCCCGCTCACTGTCCCACACCTGTTGCTGGTCCTGTCTTTTTGTCAGTAGTATCACTGTCCAGCCAGTTGCTCACTTCAAGATGCTAGAAGCTATCTTTGACTTTTATCTTGGCCTCATCTCCCTTAAAATCCATCTAAGATTCTTCTTAACTCGACTTATTTCAAAGAAAGTTGTTACTTCAAAGAAACTTCCTCACTGTCTCTATTATTCTGGTCTGTGGAATTTGCTTCTCATCTCACACATTCTGGTTATCTCTGGAATGCCTGTTTCTCGCATTGGATCCCTAATTACTAAATTAAGTTCTTTGATTGTACACTTCTTTTTAAAGCAGCATCTTTAAGAAGTATAGGTTCTATTCTCTTGATAAAATTCTTGTACAGATTGAACACAGTTTCTCCCCTCATTTATCACTATGTAGTGATGAACAGAATGCAGCTCTGATAGATGGTGGTAGATACTAAATCCCCTCTCTTGGGAAGAAGTGCAGTTCTGGATAGGCTAAGAGATGCACATGTGTTCTCACTGATAAAGAGTTATGATATCTTGTGCAACATCTAAATATAAGTCTCTCAACAATTAAGCTGTACCCTAAAACTCCATTGTTACATGATGCACAATAGTGTGTAGTTTACATGATGATTACATGAAAATGTACACAGCCAAATATATATATATATATATATATATATATATATATATATATATAGAGAGAGAGAGAGAGAGAGAGAGAGAGACAGACAGACAGAGAGAGGGAGAGAGAGAAACAGAGGCAGAAATGGTTATTATCTTAAAATTTTAGAATTATAAATATACTTTCCCTCATAATTTTCTTTAGACTTATGGTATGCCTTATATAAGTACATTTGATTTTTTCTGATAAAATACTATTAAATATTACTGTCCAATTTTGAAGATGAAGAGAAAGGAAAATGTGACATTGGGAAGAACCATGGATATCCTGGACTTCTAAATCCCAAGTTGAATCTTGAAAAATAGAAAAAATCAGATAAATTGAGAACTAGGGATGAGGATGTCAAAAGAAGCAAAAGAAATGGGTGGGGTACACTTCCTCATGGAAGTTTATATTTTGTTAGCTTTCCTAGAATTGTGTACAAATTATGATTCCTGACTTGATTAAAGTTTATAAAAAGCAGTCTCCAATGAGGGATGCTAAACAGTTGTGCATGGTCCTTGAGGCTGCATATTACTGCAGCAATTAAAAATGCCCACTTTAGCTCATCACTATTGAATTATCCTATGGTACCAAGTTTTTTTTTTCTTGTGGGATTGAAAAGAAAATTAAATGCTCTACTTTAAGTGGAAGAAAGAACACCATCCTGTACAATCAAGAAGGAAGAGGGAATGCAGGCAGGACTACCTTTAATTCTAAGAAATGTAGCACAGTCATTCTGAAGAGGTGAGTAGCAGATGTCCATGTTGCTAAGTCCATATAAACACAGCACCAAGGTGGTCACTTGAGAAACTGGGTAGCCAAGCAATCAAAGTTTTCTGTGTAATCTTTTTACCTTATTTTGTAATTCCTATAGTGATCTACAGATCTACTCAATATTTTAGTTGAAAAAATATTTCTCTTTTACATCTATTGTCACATCTTTCCCACTTGCTGAGAATTCTTTCATTTTTTCCATTGTGCTCATTCTTTTAATTAGCCCAATTCAACTGCTGTGAAAATGTGTTGTTCATTTTTTACCATTCATGATGATCTCCATCTCTCTGAAAGATACATGAATTTATATCAGTACCATCAGTATGGTTTTTGGTTGTTTTTAGTGCATGAATTTTTGTTTCCCTTGAGAATATCAAACCTGTTTTATAAGTCTTTATTTACACATCTTCTATATAATATCTAATGCAACATAATGAAACCTTCCTATTGTTGTTCAATGTTATCGTAGTACCTTCTTTTCCCCCAGGTTCTTAGAATATAGAAAAGTGTTAGTTGCATCTAAACAATATGTATTTAGGAGGCTTAATTGTGGATCATGTCATCTTTATCAAAAGAGAGCATCACACTATTAAAAAATGAGTATTCTTCTCTTTAGAAAGATAAGTTTTATTAGTTACATTCTATTGAAGAACAAATAAAAGATTTTAGATTTCTTTATATAATTGTCTTGACAAATGACAAATATGCTTTACTTGAACTTTACAAGTATGATGAGGAATGTAATTTTTTTAAAGGTCCCCCTGGACCCAGAGGTGAAAAAGGAGACAGAGGTGCTGTTGGACCAATCGGTGTACCAGGTGTTCCAGGTATAAGAGGTATGGTCCTAGTAACAGCTTACTCATCCCTAAATATGGGGGATGAGGTAGTATACAACCACATATGTTTACAGAAGAGAATAACTATTGTTTGTTTCCTGTGGTTCAAGTGTGAGTGTGCATGTGTATACTTACGCTTGAATGTTTTGGATGAGATGGTAAGTGTTCTAACAGACTAATAATATAATATACTAAATGCGAAGCACTGATTTTTGTTAATTTTGAATACATTAATTTTTTAGGGGAACCCACTCTATGGAGTTGTTCATGAATGTAAAGAGTGTTCTCCGTATCATAGATTGCAAATAGTAGATAGCTGACCTACCTGTAAGTCTCATGATCATATGTGAAGGAGGATGTGAAAAATTATCTTTACATTGAAAACGTTTGCAAGATATATTTTGTAAGATACAAAATTACTTTAATATGAGTCAAGGCATGTCAGAGTATATGTCTTATATAATCTTTGATCAGGCTTTATTTGCTTAAACTCACAAAGTCTGCAAGTAAATACTGACTAGAACATACATGACTCTTTCTTTGCTGTCAGCCACTCTGTATTTTACTTAAAACAAAATTATTTCAAATCATTTCCTTTATGTTGTGATCTTGAAAGCAATGTTTTCAAAGACAAGAATACAATACATAGCAAAGAACAAGGAGCATGAACTTTCTTTCCTTTAAAAAATGAAAGAAACAACAATAACATGACTGTCATGCCATGCTTGTCTAAAAATCAAATATCCTACTCTGTTTGAAAGTAAGGAAGATATTACACAGTCTAATTACAACTAAAATGCTTTGTTCAGTGGAAAGATTATCTTAGTACCTTGTAATTCATCTTATTTTTCTCTTTTTCTTACATGAAATGTTCTTTCTGATCGATGTATTGACTAACTCAGGTTATATCAGGAAGTTTTTAGAAATTACAATCACAAATTTTACTGCTGCCTAAACTTCACATCTTTATGCTTAAAAAGTAACATAACAAATTTATATTTTAAAAGATTTTAAATATATTTTGAACATATATATATATATATATATATAGTGCTTTTTCCCAGCCTGGAGTTCTGGAGTACCCTATGAAGTACAGGGAGTAGGAGTCTCTGCCTTCACAAAGCTTATGAAGTGACTAGTAACTTTGCAAAGGACATGAGTATCATGGTCAAGGATCCCTCATCTGAGAGCCTTTTGGAGGACAGTTTTAGAATTATTTTTCCATGACAGCAATACTTCCAAGAAGGAGCTCTTCCTGAGTTTCTAAATCATCCTTATTTGTACGACATCTAATGAAAAGATTACATTCAGTGGGATAAATAAGAAAGCAAACCCAACCAATCTACAGATCTTGAGATCCTTAGAAAGAGAAATAAAGACTCCTTTGTGTTGCAAAATTTTTATCATCAACTAGTGCTATTTTCTTTTTTAAAGTAGCCTCAATTTTCCACCATAGGAATCATGCCTCTGGAGGACAAAATAAAGTCCATCTTGACTGCAATCATTGGCAAACTGGAGCCATACTTTTTTGGTCTTTTTGGTCATGTATCTATTTACCTTCACTCCCACCCTTCTTCAGGCTGACCCTAGAATTCCTTTCCCTCAGCTTCAACAAGGACATAATCTCTAAATACACTCAGCAGAGACATTACTGCTTGCAGGTGATTGATCTATGCCAGACAAGTGAAAGTGAGTTTCTTCTGGAGGTAGAATATAGTGCTCACTCCTCAAATAGTGCCTATGAATCAGAAAAAGTCACTAATTACTGTATATGTTATTAAAAAAACTAAATTTAACCACTTACACACAAAAAAACATGGTGAAAATGATTGTTTTATGGAAGAGAAGGGAGATGAGGAACAGAAGGAAAGCTATGATAGTTTATATGCTAAGCACTTTTCTAAGTGTTTTACATTGTTCAGTGCATTTAATAATCCCATCTGATTGATGTAGGAACAAACAGTACACTATTTTTCAGATGCAAATGACTTGCTGAAAACCAGTCAGTAGCTGGTAAGTGCCAGAGTCAATGTTTGAACACAGAAAGACATAATTGCGAAGTCTGTGGTCTTAATCAGCTCGCATGATCCCAGAAGAAAGCGTGCATAGAGTTGCTAGCATATGTGCACAATTATAATACCAATCTTATGCAAGTGACTAGATTATTGTAGGAAATGAACTAATTTCTACTGGAAAGGCTCAGAGAATCTAGTTTCTTGGATAAAATTCAACAGTGGTGCTTATATTTAAGGATCACATTTTAAACATCATTAAATGAGTCAATATAATTCCACAGGCCTAATAGAATCTGCTAAAACTTCTGCCATTAATAGTTGAATGATTGATTGATATCCATGAAGTGTCCCATTTGCTTCATTTGGGGATATGCTTGTTCACTTATTAAAAAGGTGCCATAATTCATAATGAAACAGCTGTTTTCTGGGGTTACTGTAAAGTAGTCAGTGAGCCATTCTCTGAAAGATCTTTGTGATCTCTTTCCCTAAAACAGGTATTAAAGCCTCTTCCATTTTATTCTTGTTTTCTGTTTTACATTTTTCAAAATTATCACCTTTGTTAATCTATTCCTTTTATCACCATCTGCTTCTCCCAACTGTATCTACACTGTAAGCTATGAGTGGTTATGGATGTTTTGAACTCTGGGAATAGACAGACTCTGGTACAAATTGTGTGCTTCATAGATATTTGGTGAGGTCACTGAGGAAATAGTAGATATGGGAACTACTTGTGAGTGGTACTATGCAAAGAGTGGGTGAATCTTTTAATTTTTTTTAAATGAGACAACATAGTGTCAGTGTTTTTACTTGTAAATTTAACTCACAAATCTCACTGACTACTGATGCAGAGTCTGACTGTGTAATAAATGAAAGTCTGAGTGTTGATTGATTAGTTTTTTCTGAGAAAAGATGTTAGAACTTTTTAAATGACACTAAAAATCAAGCCAATACATGTTACAAGTTAGTATACCTGATATGTATACTGGTAGTACAGAGTAATACGTATTAAAAACAATAATTCAGTTAAAATTTCCTGGTGTTACTAATATTTATAAATATAATTTAGCACTTATTGCTTTAGAAATATGCTTAATTTCTTTTAGAATCCAATTTTTAGACTGGGTTGAATAATATTTTTAACTATTTTGTAAACTGGACATTTCTTAGCAGACATTTAGCATAATTTTAGGTGTCTATATTGATGAACCTCAACAAAAGTGGTTTTGTTTGGTTTGGTTTGGTTTGATTTGGTTTTCATTGGCTATGCTGAGAATCAAACTCAAGGCCTCTTTCTTGTTATGTGTTATGGTTTGTATCTTCCTCATGCAGTCATGGAGGCAGGCTTCTAGAGTTTGTGACTGATTTATGGTTCAGTGCTAAAATTATGGATGTTACACCCACCCTACAGTGGGTAGCCCAAATATAATACAAGGAGTAGGAAGAGTCTTCTCTGCATTCCTCCCTTTTTGCTCTTGTTGCTTTTGCTGTCTTCTGCCACCATGAACTGTTGACACTCACCATGCCACCCTGCCGTAGAGAGAGCTGAGTATGGACTGAAACCTCCACAATCTAGGAGCTAAATAAATCTGTCCTTCCTTAATTTTGGACACTGGGTATTTTGTGTCAACAAGAGAAAAGTAACTAACACATTTCACAAGTGTTATACCAAAGAGCTGCATCTCAGCCCAAGAAAAGAAGTTTTAAATAAATTATGCAGAAATTCTACCTCTTGGATCTTGTAAACTAAAGGCAATATTCTAAAAGGCTGACAGTTGGAAAAATGAAGTATAAGATATTTCTCATAATGTAGTTTACCAAAGGATCCAACTCAACATTGGATTACCAAAATCTTTATGAACTGGTAATGACAGTTAAGACAAAATAAACCATTTAAACTATTCTGTTAGTTTATGTTAAATCACTAATCCCTAGGATAAAAAATTCTCTCCCATAAGAATATGACATTTGTTTTACATACAGTTTTCATTCTTACCATAGATTAAGATGCCTGTTTTCAGTTTTTATTTAAATATTTAAAACTCTGAATTTACATATGCACCAATCAAATCCTCTCAAGTAAATCTGTGTTGTGTGTGATTACACTTGCATTGCATAGGAATACAATAAATTCATGAAAGATTATGTAGTCTGTTCAAGAACTAAAGCTTCAATTTTTAAATGAATACTCAACATTTTTTATTGTTTGAATTGGAGAATTTTTCTAGTATAAATCTCTAATATTTATTCTTCAGCAAGTTACCATTATAGCTAACAAAGTCTGCTATTTGAAGATCCCTAATTGATTATACAAATCAGTTAAAACTCCAAGTTTTGGTTTGTCTCCTGTTTTTATTTCTACTAATAATACATTATTGAATATCTACAACATACTAATGTTCATAATACTGCTTATATTATCCTTCAGTAGCACACATGGCATCTTAGAAAAGATGTTATCCTCCACCTGGAGATTCACTTATTTTGTATTCACTCTTCATATTCTCATATCTATTTGAAAAATGAATTGTTTCTCTTTTTCTTTCTTCTTCATTAATCATGTAGGTCTTCCAGGTCTTAAAGGTGATCGGGGAGCAACTGGCTTTCCTGGAAGTAGAGGTTACCCAGGACCAGCAGGAAATGTGGGCAGACCAGGTATTACAATGCTATGTATTTTGTTATACAATATAAAAATAAAAGCCACATCATAGATAGGTTGTTTTCAAACTCTTGGATAACAAAATACTTCATCATAATATGAATAGTAACACTCATGTCCAGTTTATTTTGTTGCCTAAAATGTTTTAAGACTGATTTTTGTTCACCTGAAGAAAATTTTCACTTTCCAATGTACAATAGTTTAACACAGAAACACACACAGGATTTATGCACACAAGATAATTATAAGTCACTAAAAAGGAAAGAAGCTGTGTAAGTAGGAAGTGGAAGAGAGATTGAGAAACAAAGAGGAATCAAAATACATCATGTACAGGTACAAATTCCCGATGATGAATATGATCATTATGCATATCTAAAATGTACCAATAGGGTTAATAAAAAAACAAAAACAACAAGAAAGAATTGCATCTATATTACAGCAAATGAAGTGAAAGGAATGACAAAGAAAAGCAAGTAGAGTGTAAATATATCATTAACCATACTGTTAAACCCTATTAAGTTACTCTGGAAAAATACAGGAAACCCTGAAATTGTACCTTATCCAAAATAAATTGACTGCTATTTTTATTAGTACTTAAAAAGTTATATTTTTCAGCATTTCAATATTTACATGCATGATGACAGATTAGGACAATAACCCAAACTTGGATTACTTTCTTCACACAGGAAATTTAGGAAAGTTTAGGTTCATGTTTTCCTAATTTCACAGTAAGTTATTACCAAGAGAAAAAGATCTGTTTTAATAGATTGTATTTTAGATGAATTTTATGTTTATAGAAAAATTGCACAGACTGTACAGAATTCCCATATGCTGCTCATTCACATACAGTTTTCATTATTGTTAACATTTTGCATTAGTAGGTACATTTGCAATAATATAGCAATACTGATACATGATTATTATTAATGAAAGTCCATAGTTTTTATTAGGGTTATTTTTTGCAATGTACATTGCATGGAGTTATAATGTCATGTATTCCTCATTACAGTGTTATACAGAAGAACTTCATTGTCCTACAAATTCCTTCTGTTCCACCTACTTATTACCACCACTCTCCAAACCCCTGAGAACTATTGATCTTTTAACTATTTCCGTAGTTTTGCCTTTTCCTGAAAGTCATAGTTGTAATTATACAATGTGGTATAATTAAATTGTAATTACACAGTGTAATTATGCAGTTGTAATTATACAAGGTTGTTTCCCTTAGCAATATGTGCTTAAGATTTCTATATTTTTGTGGCCTGGTTGTTTTTCTTTATTAGTCAATAACATTCCATTTTATGGATGAATTACAAACTGTTTAGCTATTTATTTAGTGAAGGACATCTTGGTTGCTTCCACATTTGGGCAATTATTCATAGTGCAGCTCTAAGTTTACTTAGGATTGTGATTGCTGGATCACATGGTAAGCATATGTTTAGCTTTGTAAGAAATTGCAAAACTGACTTCCAAAGTGACTACCATTTTGCATTCCTACCAGCAGTGAATGAGAATTCCTGTTCTACATGCTCACTGGCATTGGGTTGATTTGGAGTTTAGCAATTCTAATAAATATGTTGTGGTATTACTGAATCAGTGTATATGAACTGTGTCTTTGCCAATTAGCCTGCAGAAAAATCAGCTAGCCTCAAGTAAGCAACCTGTAATTAGTCTCCACTAGAGACATGATTACCTGAAACGAGTGGTGTATTTATGTACCAACCACCACTAAGCCATCTAGCTTTAATCAGGCCCTTTTGGCAATATGAGAGGAAGTGTTTGTTGTTTAATTTGCTTGAAATTATCTACATCATTTGAGGATTGCTGAATTTCATTCATGGGCAATTTGAGTTCAAATATATTTAAAACTTTAAATTTGATACAATTGCAAATCTATTTACAGATTCCTAGGTAATTTCACATAATTCTGTTAAGGAAGGATAAATGTTTTTCTCTCCTCTAAGTTTAGAGTAAAAAAAATGGTATGTTAGTCTATGATCTGCTCAAATAATAATAGTTATTTAGTGTACTTGGCAAAAAAATAAGATTTGTTTGAACTTTGGTATATACTTTCCTAATTGCATTTAGCTGCAAAGTAAGATTAAATCATAAGTGAGTTAGTGCTCTATCTTGAACTTTTCTATTCTCAGAGATCCCAAGGCAATGCTGTGTAGTTAGACTTCCCAGAATCATTTAGCCTCTCTCTTTTTCAAAATTGTGAAATGCTTAAATGGCTAAATTAAGCTAAGCATTTTTATTATATTCTCTGAAAAGAATTAGAACTGATCAGTTGCATCTGGTTTTAACTTTCCTCTTCTAAATACTGTTTTAAAGTTTCTTAGACTTTTCTTAATGAATGATTTAAAAATTTGTTACTATACTTCCCAAAAGGACATCATTTGAAAAATAAGAGGAATGCTGGAGACTTTGTGGTACTTGATGATTTTTGACAATGTTATAGTACCTAAAATGACTCAATCACAATTAAGATTTAATGTGATTTTACGCTACAAAAATATAATGATATCACTTAAATCAATTTGGAAATTAGAAATTCTCATCATAGTACTCTGATAAGGAATAGTTAGCATATTATTAATCTTTAAACTAGAATTTCAATTGGGAATGATTTGTATTTTTTAATTTCTTCAAGTCTCGTACCACTCTTTATACATTATATTATACTTTCTTAAATGTAATAAATAAAGAGCTGGAAATCTTTAATAGGTACATAAGAATAAACATTCAACACAAAACTCAGAGGAAACTATTAAATAATTAAATTACTAAAACAAATTAATTAGTATTAAAACAAAAATAAAATTAAAAATCATGTGCCACAAATATGATCTATGTTGAAAAAGTCCTATTTTCATCCAATGAGAGTAAAAATTACAGACTTCATATTCTAGCTAATCAGTGAGTATTGAAAAGCAGAAGCAGCAATAAAAGGGGAACCACCACCTATAAACTTGTTCTTTATGAATGTAGGTGCTGATTTCCAAGGCAGCTCTGCAATAGGGGGAATTTTACTTTCACTTTATAGTGGAATAAACTCTATATAGAAAAAGGTTAAAGACAGCCCTCAGCGGCACGCCTACAGCAAAGCAGTGGAGCAAAATCACTTAAGACAAAAATTTCAGATCACAAGTATTATTCCAAAGTTTGTGATGTTTAGGCAAACGGGAGGATGGAGATTCTTGATTTCATAAGGCACAGATCAAAAATATTAACTGAAGTTTTGACTTTGAGACAGACAGTACTAGAATCAGTTATACATTTATGCTAGGAAGGCATTTGTTTGCACTTTTTTTTGAAGGGGGGTGGGAAGTATGTTGGAGATTGAACCCAGGCCCTTGTACATATCAGGCAAGCATTCTAACACTGAGCTATATCCCCAAACCCCCCATATGCCCTTTAAATTGAAATTCTGGATGAAGTAGCAAACCATTAGTGAAGATCAAGCTCTAACCACTCTAACTGTCATACAAAATAGCAATATTTACACCATGCACCTATGTAAATACATGGAAAGTCATAAGAGCAAAACTGACCAGCATAGAGGTTTGGATGCACCATGAACTTTTATACTTTCCACTCAAACTGAGATCATCAGAAACTCAGCACTCCCAGAAATTCACTTGCTCCTGTCTTTGGGGTGCTTTGCCCTAAAGGAATGGAAAATGATATAGATAAACTATAATGAAAATAAAATAACAAAGCTTAGGATAAGTAGGAGATTCTGGGCTTTCTGGGGTGGGAGAAAGGCAGCCATAGAGAAGAAAATGAGGATAAATAAGCACAAACCCAACTCACGCTTGGGCTTTGTGTAAATTTCCATTTTATAAAAATGGAACATTTAATACATTTATAAGTAAGTTGAGATAGTATATTGGGTTTGTTATATGATTGAAGAAGTAATGTTCTTAATATAAATATTGTTACTTTATTTCAGTATCTGTAACTTGCTATACATTGATATTTTGTATTACCGTTTGATGCTCTATCTCCACGTAAAACAAGCATTAGGAGAGACTAAGGATGTAGCTAGTGGTAGAGTACGTGCCTTGCATGTGGAAGGTCCTAAACTCAATTCCTAATATAAGAAAGAAAGGATTGAAAGAAGGAAGGAACAAAGGAGCAAAGGAAAGAAGGAAGGGAAGGAAGGAAAGGGAGGTTGACTGATTTTAATTTGTCTTGATTAAACTATTATTTTTCCTGTTTTTTCCTCTCAGGAAATCCTGGACAAAAAGGTCAAAAGGGAGAAAAAGGAAGTGGGAACCTATTCCGTAAGTTTATAAATTCTTGTTTTCTGTGTGCATTTCTTAAATGAGTAAAATTGTTACATTAACAGTCTGGGCTTGAGACAAATGTAGGGAAATTCGGCAATGATCCATGGAGAATCTGTGGGAGCCAGGCTTGTTTTCCACAAATACAACATGCTAATTGGAGTAAACAAATACATTAAATTATACAACTCTTTCAGTCTCATTACCTATTGGTATTCCCTTTCGTGATGAGCACTATTTTCTGAAAATTTCACATAGAAAATTGTTCAATTTTCTAGTCAATTTGTATCCACTGAAGGAAAATCAAGCTTATGAATAGAAACAATTACATCCTCTTTACTCACTAACCACACTAACAAAAACCTTATATAAAAAAATTTACACACCCTAAGAACCTGACAGACCAGTTCACTGCAGGCCAGGCTTATTGTTTGGTTTTTACTAAAAAATTGAAAAACCGGAATTCCATATCCTATTTTCAAACCTTAAAGTGAGGAGATTTTACAACAGGAACCTTTATCAGTGGAATGCAGATCTCCTGGAATGTAAGGAATCTATACATTGAACCAAAAGCTTAATATTAGATTAGATGCCATCCATTTGTCATGTTATAAATAATTAGTTGTGTGTTTAGGCCAAATCTATGTTAATGTAATGAAAGGTTATGAAAATGATTGAGGAATCCCCACTTGACTCTCAGAATCAAATGGTTGCTCTCCTGTGGTCTCTATGGGAGGGCCATGTGATATTACATGTAATACAGGAATAGCTAACACAAACAGTGATCATAATTGATTATTCAGATGTCTTTTTTTGTGAAAATTATGACAAATTTTTGATGTACCCAAGTTTTGCAGTTGTTAGTTGTAATCACTGTTTTAAAAAGTACAGTACCAGTATTTCTATACTTTTGCAAAAATAAGTGTTTTAACCTAATACTATACATGGGTAGCACATTAAGGCATTTTATAACATTCATTGTGAAAATCAGCCAAAATTTTTTCTTTTATTTTGAGACAGGGTCTCATTAAGTCACTAAGTTGCCCAGGTGGTACTTGAACTTGCAGTCCTTCTGCTTCGACCTCCCAAGTACTGGAATTCCAGGCACGCACAACTGCACCCGGCTAGCATACAGATTTCATGATGGTTTCGAAACTGAACAACGTATTGTGTGCCTTCCCAGAATATTTAGAGTTATTTGGTGATGACTATTGTTATTATATTAAGATAAAAAAGCATTAACATAGTTTTTATCCTCTTTGTGTCCATTTGTTCTTTAATGCAGTTAGCTTTGTCTTTGGTATCTTTTATTTCCCTTATTAGCTTTCACTTAACTTAATTTCAGTTGCACTCTTGTAAATCTCTCTTCCCTAGCTTTATGTGAATCTTTATCTACACTTCTATTGTTTTTTAATCTTTTGTTCTTTGTCTTTTCCCTCCAGGCTTTTCTGAGCTCCTGAACACTGATTATAGTTGAGTTTAGCAAATAAGGAATGGCTGTATGTTTTTGTCTGTAAACTGAGCAACCACACAGTTACCTGAGGTTAGCAAATTCTTGGAACATTTTTAGAGCTATATTTAGAAAGGTTGTCAGTTACAGATTTTTCATGGCTACTTTGGAATTTATGTGTGTTTACTTTTGGAAAAGCGATGAAGTGCTACTTACATATACAGATTCCTCTCTATGCTTGACCCTCAGAGAGTGTATAATGCCACAACTTTTCAAAAAAAAAATCATATGTATCCTTATCTAATATGATGTGTTCTGCTTTTCCATGTTTAATATATGAGCTGCCTGTCCTTGTCATTACTGATGGCTCCATCCATTTTAATTACTATAGATTCCTCCAATATATTGTTATATAACAATTACCAAGACATAAGCATTCAAGCCCCTTATCATGAACACTTAATGACCCTTGTTTGATTCGATTTGGTTTTAATAAATGGTGCTCCATTCCACCTTCTCATACATGACCATCTGAAACTATGTTTTACTTGAAAATTTAATAGAATTTCAAAGTTGTTCAAAGATGATATGTGTTTTGTAATTTGAGGAATTTGCGCAAATGATTCCAAAAAACTTTTACCAACTTACTCTGTATGAAAATACCTGATTATCTACATCTTTAACTCTGATATATGAAATATTATATTGAATTACCTTACTATACATTTTATATGTTTTAGGCATGATTTAAATGCAATAAAATAATCATTTATTTCCTCTCTTATATGTGTGTCAGGACCAACACAACTCCCTGAATTTTTTGGTCAGAAACCTTTTAAGATCAGGTGGGTTGGGCAGGACACCCAGAAGCCATCTCATTAAAAGGCTCTTCATCTCTGGACAAGTCATCAGAACCATTGACTTCCAAGATTCCTCTGTGCTTCCTCCAAATGACCTTGGTTCCTGTGTTGTGCCCAGCTTCTACACGGCTTCTCTTCTGATCCTTGGTACTATTTTCCTATGCTGCTTTTTGCACACCACGTTTTGCTCTCCCCACCCCCATATCCACCCCCAGCTGCACACATCCATGTACACTGGTGAGAGCAACAGCTCATCCTCAGGTACAAGGCCAGGTGCCCTGTGCTACCTCCCAGTCAGTTTTGGAGAACCCAATGTAATCCATTAAGTTCTAGGAGAAATCTCAAGGGTTATTGGTTATATGTAGGTTTATAGTTTTGAAGCATTAGGATCAACCATGGTAGAAGAAAACTCATTCACTTTCATTCACTCATTTACTTAGCATAGATGTATTGTGCGTACTTCCTGGAGTTGAATGGTTAGTAAATAGATGGGATCACTGCATTGTTGCTGAGACATACAAAAATAACAGGTAATTATAAGAGAGGTATTCTGGGGGAATAATAGGATTATATCTGTATTCAAAAGATATATTTTAATTCTTTAGAATGTTAAAAAAAGCTTATTTTTATTTGTTTAATTTATTTTCCTGTCTTCTTCTCCTGCAAATTAGAGCATATTTTTTTTTTAGTTTTACCGTGAAATACAGTTGAGATTTTTCAACACATTTGAACCAAAGCCTGAATTTTAAATTATTCATTCTTTAAATTGCTTATTCATTTCACACAAAACCATTTTGATCATGAAGAAATAATGCTGATAATTTTTTTATTCCAAAATAGCCTATATTTTATGTTTTAAGCACAAAGCATGGAGAAAAAGAAATGTCTCAATAGAAAAGATATTTGAGGTAGGCAGAAAAGGGAAGAAAATGAAAAGCAGGAAAGGTAAGAAAAACAGAAAAAAGAACCAGGAGAAATGTAGGATTTTATGTCATGTTTCAGTGCCTCTCTATTGATTAACAAGTCACATTTTCACAATTATCCTTTCCTTAAAGTTTCAGTACATAGCCCCCAAATTCACATCATTAAAGACATGTTAACATTCTAGTTAGCATGTCTGCATGTGTACCACCATTTCCATCTCCTGCCTTGCCAAACGGATATGTTAACACCTACCTCACAGGGTTGTTGTGAGGACCAAATAAGATATTGTGTGAGTGTGGAGGATATGCTTTATAAAATCATAAAGTGCTTTAGCCTCATAAGTTATAGCTCACAGTGGTCTCTCTGAACTGAAATTGGTGTTCCTCTCTGGTTTTCCACAGACATTTTAAATCTGTATCCAGAATGGGATAGAAAGCAAAATGAAAATGCAAGTAACCAAATAAACATCAGGGACAGAAAGAGAGATGTTAGAGAATAGGACAAGAGTTTATATTACATAGAGCAACACAAGTGTGACTAGATCACAAATCAGTGAGTTTGGCTGGGCTTAGCAAGACAGCATTAGTTATAAATATAAGAAGCAACTAAAGAGAGTGCACACCAGCTGCTAGAAGCTGTCAACAGAGGTCAGAGCAAAATGTGAGGCTAATAAAGCAAGAGTCCAGGCTGTGAAGGACAGAACCTGAGCCCAAGGCATTTCTGTCGAGAAAGATTCAAAAAGTGTTAAAACAAATTTAGAGTTGTCAGTGGTACTTGGTTGGGGCTGTACCTGCATGATTCCAAAATGTTCATAATTAAAAGGTAAAAAAAGAAGAAGAAGAATAAGAAGAAGAAGAAGAAGAAGAAGAAGAAGAAGAAGAAGAAGAAGAAGAAGAAGAAGAAGAAGAAGAAGAAGAAGAAGAATAGCCATTTGTCAAACTAGGCCTCAGTATTAGCAACATAGCATCACTGAGTTGTATTTAGTGCAAACATCAAGAGATAAAGTGGATTTTGACCCATGGTTTTATTTGGCATGACTCATGTCTCCATCTGTAGTGCAGGTGAGAAAGAGAATGGGAACTCTCTCATGCCAGTAGGCCCTCATCCACACTGGCCACCTGCAGTCCTGGTATTTGGTTCACAAGTAATCCAACATCCTAGACTAAATATAGATTGTTTAGTATGAAATACTAACTTGACCTTTCCAAAACATGGTAGAAAGACTTTGCTTTGTCTTCAGACAAAAATAGATTCTGAATATCCAGCTCAAATGCACAAGTTATACAACCTTCAACAACATATAATAACAACAACAACAAAAGCTGCTAGTCACAGTGAATGGTGGAATGTATTCTCACCCTAAATGGGAAGAGTGTTGCAAACAATCAAAGGAATTTTCACCACATAATTAACTACTTTGTAAGATTCATTTCTAAATAATCCCTAATTCCTAAACTATTACCTATATGTGATTTGTTAGTATGTTTAAACGCATTTTGCTTATGCCCAATGAGACTGCAAGTAAGATGAAAATTTTGCATATCTTATTTTGAGACTCATATAGTGATATGAAAGGTCAATTTGTTTTTAGTTTGATTTCTACTGAAGACTCAATCTTAAGTGAATTTTGTTTTTCTTTTCATCAAAGCCTTTAGTCGTTCAACCAAAACCTTCCTATCTGATCATTAAATAATTATGTAAGGATATTTAGAGGACACTTGCTGTGTACCAGGTGCTTTTGAAACATTATCATGTCTAACACTCAGAAGAGCCACGGGGGTAAGTGCTATCAGTAGCCCTATTTAATGGATTAGAAGCTACAGCTTACGGCTAACTAGTGAAAGAGAAGAAAATGAAAGCCATGCCCATCAATCTCATAGTCCCTATTACCCTATTCAACACATTCATGCTAGTTTTATACATTTCTTATGTACACATACCACAAATACTTAGTTTAGAGGGTGTGGAGCCCTACCAATGGGAAAAGAGAGGGAATGACTTGTAATGAGCAATCTGTTTTTCCAGAATGAGCTTCATAATCTGAAGACCCTAAAGAGAGTAAAAATTCTTACAATAAGTGAAATTGCAAAACAGCTTGATTAATTTTGATTTGTTTATGTTTGCAACTTCACAACTACTCCAGACTGATACCTGCAATCTCTCCTCCATGAATATTCCAGAAACAGTCATGCTGGAATGCTCACAAAGCTTCTTTTATCATGAATGAGTGTTACATGTGCATACCTGGGGAAGAGCTGGCACTATTCTGTCTTTATTTCAGTAACTGGCTCAGTTTAACATCTGTCAGTGCAGTGTTGTCTCTCTTCTTTTATTATATCTCTTTTTTAACTCAATTTGCTTTATCAGTAGTACTAGCTAAAAGTAGGCTATAGACTACCAGAGCAACAATAGTTCTAGATAAATTAGATCAATACACCTCATTCTTGACAATTAAGAGGTATCTAAAATTTTCTGAGTCCCAATATTTTAATTAAAAAAATAACATTCTTTTAACACAACAGATGTGTTTGTTAGTATTGTGTATTACTAACATGTCTTGCAAATTGAAACAAAGATTTAAATCAATGATGGATCAAGTAATTAGCACTTCTATTTATTCACTATTCCAAATGACTTTTATAGCCTCAATCTAATCAGAACCAATCAATGTGAAGGGAAAAATGTCTCTACAGTTCCATGAAAGTCTTTATACCAATACATTTGAAATTCATCCAGTACGGGCAGGAATACAGATGGAGAAGAGAGATGTGGTACAATGCTTCCAATTACTCTACACCATCTGAGGGCCAAGTGGTTTTTGTGTCCCTCTCCAGAAAGCTAGTTCCATGATTTGTCTTCTACAGTGTGATATTGAGACTCACACTAATGCATTATTTATTTTGTTCGTATTACAACACCTTCTGAGTATAGGCTAACAACATATTCCGTAGCCCCTTCTGGGAAGGTGCTGCTCTTATATTATGAATCTCAAGACCAAATTTCCCAGGAAAACAGTCAATTTGCCTGCATGTAAGATATCCAAGAATTCTTCTCTATGGATTCTTGATCTTTCCCTGGAGTTCTAATTGTTTCCATTTCTTGTTTCTCCTAATTTCTTATAGCCTACTGGATTCACTTTAAAGTAAAATGGCTAATGCCATATAATTTATGAAATATATAAAGGATTCTAATGTGAATTCTTTAGCAAAATAACCTTATTTCCTACTGTTCACTGTAAGTTTGGATTTTTACTTTCTAGAAACCCTGAACCCCTTTAACTGAACATAAGTATTTAGGTTTTTTGTAAAATATTTTCACAAAAAATTCACACAGCTTATAGCCTAATTTTCCTCATAAATTGCTTATGTGTTCTGTTATAAAATATTCTCCCCAACCTCTTTTAGTTTGTTGTCTATCCCTGTACCTACTTCATCCTAACATATGAACAAAGAAATATAATTTTTGTGGCAAAAGAACATATATTAATCATGGAGAGTAACCAGTTAACTAGTTGAATAAATTATTGATAAAGTATCATCTCAGAGGTCCTAAATAAATACTTCTAGAATTTTTTTGCTCTGTATATGGAGCCTAGGGCCTTGACATATCAATGAGGCATCCTGCTGCAGAGCTATATTCATAGCCCTTAAAAAAGAATCTCAAGTAATCAGTTCAAATGACAGAAGAATACAATATATGTATATAGTGCCTAAAATTCTTATCTATATACTAGATTGTATTTTCAAGTTTATATTTATCATGGTTTTATTGTTCTTTTACTTTCAAATATTCAAAAACAGAAGTGGAAAAAGAAAAATTTATTAGTCTGCTTACACAACCCAGAGTACCTCCAATTAAATAACTTCAAAAAAGAAATTTATTTTCTCATATTTCTGGAGACAGGAAGTTCAAGATCAAGGGACCGATTCCTCTAAGACCTCTCGCCTTGATTTTTAGATGATCCCCTTCTTATGTGACTTGTACTGAACTCCTAGAGTCTTTCCTTGTCTAAGAGCTTAGTCCCAACAAATCAGTGCTTTACCCTTATAATCTCCTTTAACCTTGATTACCTTGGTAATTTTATTCTAAATACAGTCACATCAGAGAGCAGGACTTCAGCATATGAATTTATAAGAGGAGAAATTTAGTATATACCTTATCAAGAATCAATCTGGCAGCCTCAGCTAAATATTTGCAGCCTTGGATAAATATGTTTCAGTGTGAATTCAAATTTCTTTGCCTTTATTTCTTTTGGTTGATTTTCAAAGAGAGTTTAAATTATACCATAAATAAATTTGAGGCATTCTGGTGTTCTATACATATGAAGATAATTTCACTTTGTTTCTTGCCAATATTGCATTTTCATACTTTAGTGACACCGGTTTTTTTCTGTTTCATGAAATAATAAAAATTATCAGGATAATGCAATTTAAGTAGACAATAATCAAATTTAGTGAAATAATCTCAGAATGACCTTGCTATTACTTATAGCTTCTTAAAATATATTTTTATGAACAGTTAAGAAGGAAGTAGCAAAAACATGTTTAATTGAGAAATTATGTGTTTGGCTCACATAATTATAAATTCCAAAACACATAGTCATTGCTTCAAGCTTAGTAGGATCCAGGAGTTAACATTAAATCATTTGGACTTTGTCTCTGTCTGCCTCTCTCTCTCTCTCTCTCTCTCTCTCTCTCTCTCTCTCTCTCTCTCTCTCTCCCTCTCTTTCTCTCTCTCTCTCCCTCACTCCCTCCCTCCCTCTCTCTTTTTCAGAGACACAGTCTTGCCATGTTGTCCGGGCTGACCTAGAACACTTGGACTCACAATTCTCCCCAATACCAGGGATTATAGACCTGTGCTACAGTGCTCAGCCTTCTCTCTTACTCTTTATGTGTGTCACACTGGTTATCAAGTAGGCTCTTGCTGTGCTGCATTAACTTTATATCTAGCCATGTCTGAGAAAGACTGCCACTTTCTTCCCACCAAAGGAACTATTTTGGGGTTTGAATTGGATCCTGAGTTTTTTGCTTGACTAATAACACTGTCTAAAGAGAGACCAGACTCACTGCTCAACAGATGAAATAAGTATCAATAGCTGGTAAAACAAGATCACCCCTTCAGAATTCCAGAATGCAGGGCTCAGGTCAGTGGACCAATCTTGCCACGTGGTTTGATAATATCTAGTACATTCTTTCTGATTGCTTATTGGACACAGCAAGAATGTACTAGTTTCATTAATACATAATGTGAAAGATTTATAACTAAGTAATAATACTAAAAAGTCATACATACTGTTCTAGAAACTGTTCTTAGACTATGGGGAACTTGAAAAAACCTCTTAGATTATCACATAGAGTTGATTGGACTAGGCAAATTCCAGTTTTAGGGAGTTTGGGTTGTGGACTGATATAGGTGATTTATAAAAACTCTCTTTGGGATTCTGGAGCACTAAATTGTTTTTTTAAAAAACTTTTTTTAATATGTGGTACTTTTGTACTGCCATCATCCATTCCTAGTCATTAGGCCAGAAATTCCAAAATTTTAAGAAACTATCGTATTAATAACACCCTCTGTGCCATGCATTTGGCAACAAACTTTGTATACTATAGTTCCATCACTCATTCCTCACAAGAAATCTAAGATGCCATCAAATGCCACTTTCCTGTGAGATTTAGAGTTTTTAGGAACCTGTGTGACATGACATATGTGTGTATACGTTGTAAGTCTGCAGTTTGAATCTTGATTTATCTGATTTTAGATTCCCTGAGTTAAGGACAGCATTGTAGTCACTTTAAGTTCATTTCCTCCCTCTAAAACTCTTCACAAAATACTGATGAGCTAAATTAATCTTCACAATAGTCCTATAAAGTCATTGCGAAAAAGACTTAACAAATGAAGAAATCTAAGTACAAATAGGCCAAACAAAATGCTCATGGTCGTATGGTGAGTTTTAGTCCCACCAGGACTAGAACTGAGTCAGTGGCTCCAAGTCTAGAAGCATCTTGTTTCAACAAACTGGACCTGCCCCCTCTCTGTGGAGCAGAAACTGGTATCACCCAAACAAAATATGCCAATTCATATTTTTTTCTTTTTTCTAACAAGTTAGTAGTTTTGATTACACTAACATGGTAAAGGAAAAAGAAGCAATTATTTTCTAGAGGAGGAAAAAGTTTCCTTGCTGAGTTTCTGAGGCTTCAATATTCTACCTGTATACATTTTTAGGTCCAGCTGTTGGACATAAATTATAGCCACTACAGTTGTGTGCATATGTAATGAAAGCCAGGTACACTTGCCCTATACCAATTCCATTATGTCAGTCTGTTTACAGCTTGCAAAGACCTGGAAAGTATTGAGCATAAACAAATATAGCACACTATGCCAAGGAGAAAGTATACTTTTTTCAAATACCTTCAATTCAAATGCAAAGTATACACTCACTTATTTTGGGAAGTTATGTTTCTCTTCCCAAAACATCTCAAAATTATGTACTGACTTGTCAGCATTGCCAATAATTGTACAGACTAAACTTTAATTGAATACATTTGGAACATTTTTCTTCACTTGACCCTTATCTCACATCTCTCATAGGTCTTCTTAGGTGCAGAATAACTTTCAGAATAAGACAAAGTTCATAATGCAATCAGTACTTTGACGCAGTACTTTAAGTCTTCACTTTTTTATTGTCACATCCCAAAACTCAAACCTTGGAAAAAACGAGTTGTTATATTTATTTTATAAATGAGAACATGGAAACTCACACAAGTTAGATAATTTACTAATGTGTCAAATGGCTTAGGAGGGACATTGTACAAGGTCTGTTTGAGGTCTACATTTTCAGAAACAAGATAGAGTGATAACATAATTTATACTATTTTATGATGGGAACTTTTTAAAAAGCCTGTTTAATTCTTAATGGAAGACCTATTTTTGTTTTACAGGGGTTTACATGAAAAGGAAAAGGTGAAATAACCCAAAATTAAGTAAACTAAATTCCACCTTATAAAGTTAAAAGTTTCTCTTCTAAGTAACTTTAGAAATTAATATACCTAAGAATAAATCTCTAAGTAATAATACACTTGCTCTAAAATGAACATCATCTCTTAAGAAAACAGTATGTTTCTTTGAATGCAAATATTTTTAATTAAAGATTTTAAATACCAAGTTTTTGCATATTAAAACTTTAGTACTGTTTCAGCAATATTATTTTAAAGTTTTTTCTAGTAAATCCATTTAAAAATTGACAAATATAGAAAATAATAAGTTTTTTCTCCTTAATTTTACTCTTTGAAATAATTTATTCTTGCAGATGATTTAAGCTTATACACTGTCACCTCAACTTAATACAATACATTTTTAATAAATGAGTATTCAAATTATATTTTCTTTTTTTATTTTAAAGAGAATAAAACAGAATAAAACTAAAAAAAAGAAAATCAGAAAAGAATAATGCAAGCAACACAGGACTTTACAGCAAGAAATCAGTGAAAGCTACCATAATATCTCTTGTTTTCTTCACAATAGCTGTCCTTACCATCACACACAATGAAATCAAACAAAACAAAAAAATCAAAAGAAAAGAATGAAAGTATTACATGACTTCAAAACAAGACAATAAGAAAGAAACATTTAAAAAGATGGGGCCAAGGGTCTCACTCAGCAGCACAAGCACCTGCCTGGCAAGTGCAAGATCATGAATCCGATCCCTGGTACTCTCTGCCCCCCCAAAAAAACAAGACAACAGGAAATGGACAATAGCTACCATAATGTCTCTTGTTTGCTTTGAAATTGTTGTGCATCTCTTCACACACAATAAAATCAAACAAAGCAAAACAATAAAACCAATCAAAACAAAAGAATGAAAGCACTATAGAACTTTAAAATGGGATAATAGGAACTACCCATGGTTACCATAATACATCTTGTTGTCTTAAAAATACTTCCTATACCATCAGACACAGTAAGATCTAATAAAACAGAACAAAACCAAACATAATAAAATTATTAAAATGATACAAGAGTTCAAGACAAGACAATAAGAAATTAACAGTGGTTACCACTTTCCTATGCTTTTCCTTCCCTTTCCCTTTCACAACTATGCTTTTTGGATCCCACCAACTCCTTCAGTTTTTTTTATGCTAGGGAGATAACTTAGTGTTTACCCATATGAGTTCAAATTGTTTCACCCATGAACATGATCTCCAGTTGTATCCATGTACCTACAAGACCTTTAACATTATCCTACTTTATAGCTGGGTAGCTTTCCATTGTATGAAAACACCATATCTTTCTTATCCATTCTGTGGTTGATGGGCAAGTTACCCTTGCTTTTTTCTGGTCTCCTGTCACATGGAACAATTATTTTCCCTTTGATTTTCAATCTATGAATTTCCTTTCAGTTAAATGTGTTTCTTGCATACCACATATTGATGAATCTTGTTTCTTGATCTACTTTCTCTGTTTTTCTTTTTATTGGTGAATTGAGGCCATCTACATTAATGGTTATAACCAGCATACACTGGTTCATCTCTGCCATGTCATCTTCCAGTTGTGGGCCCTTCACTTTTCCCCTTCGTTCAACTGCTTGTCCTGTTTGGCAATCTTCCTTTGTTGTTGCTCCTGAACCATGGTCATCTTTATTTCTCTCTAGAATATCCTTTAGCACTCTCTGTAGAGTTGGTTTGATGGCCATGAATTCCTCCAGCTGTTCTTTTTATGGAAGTATCTTATTTTTCCATCAATTTTGAAAGTTCCTTTTGCAAGGTACATCAGTCTGGGTTGGAAATTGTTTTTTTCAGTGCTTGAAACACTTCAAACTCTTCTTGACTTGATGGTTTGTGTTGACAAATTTGCCATGATTCTAATTGATTTTCCTTTATAGATGATATTTTTCTTTTCTCTAACAGCTTTTAATCTGTGCTTGTGCTGAATTTCAGGGTTCTTAATTATTACATGTCTGGGTGTAGATTTACTTTAGTTATGGCTAGTTGGAGTTTTATATACCTTGCTTGTCTGTATGCCAAATCCTTTCCCATGTGTGGGAAGTTTTCTGCTATTACTTCTGTAAATAGCCTTTCTACTATACTGCACATAAAGAGAAAGCATTGGCCATTCCCAGAGACAAACATCTCACTGATAATGTTTCACTGTAAACCAATAAATTAATCAAACTAATAATTCATACATTGTGATTTGGCTGCGATGCAGTTTGCCCAGGGGAAACAATGTCCTTATCCTACAGATTCAAATATTCCAGTATTTGAGGCAATTATATCTTTCATTGTAAACTGAATTGACATTTAGTTCCAAAATTTGGTTTAATTTCACTGTTTCACAAAGTGACAAGCTGACCAAAACAACAATCAGGTTTTAAATGTGTAAACCTTCTGATAAGATCCTTCCAACTGAGCCCTTCTACGTTAGCAAGTTCTATGTCGCCAGGTTGAGAGTTTTCAGGTAATGGGACTCATATATGTGCCAGTTAAATCAATCTTCCTTTCATGATTCTTTCACTGCATTGAAACTGCATTCTCCTTAAAGAATAGAAAAAGATTATTACATTCTCTTTCTTCTATTGTTTGATCTTTTAAACATTTTCCAGTGTAACTCATTCAATTAATCCATGTATCAAGAAGAGTTCATCATTCTTCAGTCAGTCAGTCAAGCATACTAGTATCCAGAGACTCTAAGTGATAACCTTTGTTCTGTGTGATGTAAAAAAGTTAAGGATAAGGCTCTCAGTCTAGTGTAAAAAACAAAAATAATTTATTTTATAATGTTTTGGTAGGCTGGTGGTGAGAATCTGGTAAAAGGAACTTGCCCTCACTAGGGACTGAGGGTAGAGAAATGAGAGTGAAGAGAAACAAGAAATTTCACACAGAGACCAAAACCTCAGAAATAACAAAGAAGGAGATTTATCTTGAAAAATGTAAACTGTTACATTAAAAAAAAATCCTAAACACATAGGGGAGCAGAATTTCCCAATAGGTTGGCCTGGAGAGGTAAGCAGAGATTAGTATGACCATATTTAGTGTAGGAATCTGTTAGCAGAAGTATCCTTATGGAAATCTTCCACCATTCTTATCTATTCTGCTTGTAACTACATACAGCAGGGATGAGTAAACTGTTTCTGAAAGGATAAAATAGCAAATGCTTGATTTGCATGCTATCTAGTCTCTTTCACAGCCATTCAACTCTGCTGCTATAGACTGAATGCAGCTATTGACAATACATAAACCTGAAGGCATGGTTGAATTCCCTAAAATTTTTTTACAGAATAGAGAGCAGTCTGGAATTGGCCTCCAGGACATACTTTCTCATCACTAGTCTAGAAGATTTTCTCCTTCAATAGGAGAAAATTATCTTTGGAAATAATAAAGATTAAACAACCTCAAACCTAAAACAAGAAAAGTCTTTATCTGCAGAAATTATCAAAGTTGATTAAGATTTTCTCTTTGATAAGGGTCAATTTTAAATGGGAAATCTGTAAAAATGCATATTTATAAACTTCATTAATATCACTGATAATATATTCATTCCATTGCTAACTACAAGATAGAAACCTTAAAATTTTTTGAACTTGCAAACATGACAATTCCATTTGTACAAAATTTAAAGGATGCACTGTTTCACCGAACCTTCATAATAACTATATCAATCTTGGAGGAAAGACGTGGTGTTTTAGTCAAATTATTTCCAGGATGCAGGAAGACATCTAGTACAAAGAACTGTGGGCACACATACTTCAGTAATAAGAGATATCATTTTCTCCTTTTAATTGTTGAAACATTAGGATCCACAAAGATGAAATGGTTTGAAAATGTTATATCAACAATATAAGAGGATGAACTAAAATCTAGATTATCTGAATCTGAAATTTTTTTTTATTTAAAGAGAAACAAAAGCATGTAAAGGGTAGAGATAATACAGAATTCCAAAGAAAAGATAAATAATAAGAAATCACTAATTAATAAATTACATATTGTCCTCTTAGAAATAGTTGTTCAAGTTACAAAATTAAAGCATACAAAGTAGATAGTCAAACAGTGAGAGTATAAACAGCTATGCATACATAAATCTCTACATGTATTTCTATCCTTTCTGTATTAGAGAGAAAAATAAAACTTAGCAAGACAAAACAAAACAAATTACTATAAAAACATAAAACCAAAAAGTCATATAAAACCACAGTAAAAGGTGATCTACAGTGGTTACTGTGTTGTTTCTTATAATCTTCAATAGAATGTCTAAATCAGCAGGTATAATTGAATATAGCAGTATAATTGAGTATAGCAGTAAATAACAATATTAGTAAAAATAAAACATTTTAGACAGTATAAAACTTCAAGTGCAGGTAATAATCAAACCAGAGTGGATATTCTAGTGAATCTTGTCATCTTAAGTGCAGTTGCCTATACTATCAATCTAACAGCTTTGAATAAAATCTATCAATACAAAACAGCAATCCAACAAACCAGATTCGATTACAATCAGTCATAGTAAAACAGGGTAGTTTTTACAGAGCTTTAGATTAAATTAATAGGAAATTAATCATGATTACTGTACTATATCCTTTTATTTTCGGGATTACTGTCTGTGCCCTCAAATCTAGTACAGGTAGAATGACTGGAACAGAATATAATACATCTAAGCAGAGTAGTGTGTGTAATGTGGGTTTTAAATCCTGGTGCACTATTAACAATATAGTGTATCAAGGCCATCTATGTTAGAGATTCTAGCCATCCTTCTCTGCCTCATTTCTGCTATGCTATTTTTCTGCCTTTGTTTGTCTAGTTATCTCTTTCATTCTACTGCCCGCCCCACTCACTGAAGCCTTTCTGCCACTGTTCCTAAAATCCTGGTATTTTTTTTCTCTCTCTCTCGAATGTCCTTCAGTATTCTCTGTAGGGTTAGATTGGTGGTCATAAACTTGCCCAGTTCCTCTTTGTCATGGAAGCATCTTGTTTTTCCATTAATTTCTAGTGACAGTTTTGCAGGGTACATCAATCTGGGCTGGAGGTTATTTTCTTTTAGGGCTTGGAAGACTTCGCTCCAAGCTCTTCTTGATCTGATGGTCTGTGTTGAGAAGTCAGCTGTTATTCTGATGGGCTACCTTTATAGGTAATCTGTTTCTTTTCTCTGATGGATTTTAATATTCTACTTTTATATTGAATTTCTAGTATCTTGATTATTATATGTCTAGGTGTAGATCTGCTTTTGTTGTAGGTGGCTGGAGTTCTGTATGCCTCACACAACTGAATATCATTTTCTTTTCCCATGCTTGGGAAGTTTTCCTTAATTATTTCCATGAATAGCCTTTGTAATTCACCTGTATGTTCCTCCTTCTTCATTCAGGTTTCTTATTCTTAAATTGTAGATTCTCTTGACATCTTCTGTCCTTTGTATTGTTACTGCCTGTTTCCTTGTTGTTTTTAAGAAATCTTTCTTTTCATGATCACACATTGCAAACTTGTCTTCAAGTTTTGATAGTCTATCCTTAGTTTCTTTTAAGGAGTTTTGCCAGCTTTCAATGGAGTTTTTAATTTCCTGGTAGTCTCTTTGAATCTGCTTCATGTATTCTATATTTTCCTTATATTCTTTATCGAATGTTTCTCTCCTTTTTTGTGTTCCTCCCTTCTTCCGTCTGTGTCTTCCTGAGTGATGCTTCCTGAGAGCATTTCTTTCATTACTCTACTCATATCTTGCTTTACCTGACTTAATATTTCAGTTTTGAGCTCGTCTACAAGGTCCCAAAGATATCTCTTAATGTCCATTGAGGCCATGTCTGATGTTGCGTGTTTGCCGCCCTCAGTCTCCCTTGTTTTTCCTTCTCCTGGATCAGTGCTCTCAGGGTTCTGGGCTGGGGGCCTCCTCCTGCCTCTCTCTCCTGTCATGGTTCTGGCTTCCTCCACACAGTTTACAGTGCAGGTCTCAGCCCCCTTCCCTGTTGGCCATGTTTCCTCTGAAGTACGCTGGGGAGGGACCTCTGCCCTCTCCTGGCTGCTCTTGTCACTGAGGTGTAAGCAGTGGCTGCGTTTGCCTACCCCTCCCCACCGGGCCAGCCAAACTTCAGGTGCCTTCACCTGGTTAGTGCTTGCTAGGCACAGGGAATCAATTTGGGACAGCTCATTGGGTCCCAGCCAGGGGTGTGGCCCAGTCCAAGCAAATCCCAAGAATCTGCTCTGGGGAGGGAGCAACCAACTGAAGTCACTGTTGCTCCCAGTTCAGGGTCCTCCTGCCCGATTCCAACATCTCTCCCATTTGGCCACACCCTTCCCGTGGCAGGAGTCTCATTCCCAGCACTGACTGTGGATTAATGGAGGTCCCTTTGCCGGCTCCACTCTCCCGTTGGGCTCACCAATCCCTGACTTCAGCGCTGCTGTGCTTCCTGTGAGTGGTGGTGGGAATGAGTTTGTGAGGCTCTGCTGGCCGCCACAGATTAAAGCTGGTGCAAACTTGGTGGGTCACCTTGAAAACGCTGTGTCCTATAATTTTTAGCTGTTTCAGTTGTAGTCCCGAACGAAGTATTTGATGAGCTTTTTTATGTTTTAATTTCTTTCTGTGTCAAAAGGATCCATCTCTGAATCTGAAATTTTAACTTCATTTATATTCTATACTTACAGATATGAAAAAGAATATTCTAGAACTTAACACTTAGTATAATGAATATTGGGTATCTACATTAAGATTATTAAAATACAGATATTATCTATGGAATGGACTTAAGGTTTCATTTTTCTAAACATCCCTCAAGGAACTGCCTACTTACGCTCCCTCCAGCAGTACCATAGTCACACAAGTGAACTAGTTGGTTGAGCTATTTAGTCCATAGCTGGCACCTGGCCCAATCCACTCCATGGAAAGACTGTAAAAGTGTCACTAAGAGACTGTAAAGTCCAAACCTAGGAGTCAGTAGCAGTATTTCATTGTATGGACTAGAACAAAAAAGAAGAATGAAGCAACCTACAGAGAGAAGCTTGCCTGAAAGTCAGAGAATTCTGAGATTTGTCATGGTTTGGCTATTCCAGACACTTAAAGATAATCTTCTCTTACATTTTGTAAGACAACCCCTGAGCTTTAAAATATATCATTTGCATTTTGGTTTAAGTTATTTTGGTTTTGGTTTGTCTTTTGGTTAATTAAAAAGTTATAATTAGTACTGAGTCATTCAAAATGAACATAGACATAAACCAGGCATGGTGGTACACACCTGCAATCCTAGCACTTGGGGTCTGGGACAAAAGGATCATAAGTTTAAGGCCAGTGTGAACTACACTATGAGACATTGTGTAGTTATGGAGAAAAAAGACACATACTGCTTGTCTGCATTTGTTTGATTCGAATCTAGAAAAATTCTAAATTTATAAAATAAAAAGCAGAATTAGAACAGCTATCCAGATTGTAAGTTAAAGACAAAAACTTCCAAATGAAAATGTATGAGTAAACACGGAAACCCCAAAACACATTATTTTAATCCATATGATATCATATAAAGTCAGAATAAATTGTAATCTGCAATCTTACAGAGAAAATGCTATGACAGGTTTTGTGAAATTTGATGATTAAGGTTGATAACAAGATGAATTTTTCTCCACTGACAAAACATAATAGCTGACTGGCTAAATGAGTGTTGATGCCAAATAAGTGTTGACTTGTTGCCTCTTTCATCTATATTAATTCAGAGAATGTTAAGGATTAGCAGTGTGTGATCACTTGTCATCAATTCATTTATAGTTTAAAAATATTTCAGGTTACAGATATGCATAGACATATTCAAACATGCTTGCCCCTAAAGAATTTAAGGAGACAGACAGATTCCCTCTCAGAATTCCATGAACAGAGGGTGTTTGGAAAAATTTTATAGTCATTCATTTTGCCATAAATCATTACATAAGCATCAGTAACTTTTTCGGACATGACGTGTCTCCCCTCTGGAATACAGTCTTCTTAGTACTTCACAAAGCATCTGCAGCACCTAGGAGTTTGTTAAAAGTGAAAATTATATCTCTCAAGACCTACTAAGTTAGAAACTTTGAATTTGGGCCAAAAATTTATGATTCTGCTAAATACCAGTTTGACAGTTACTGTAATGGACAAATAAGGCTCATTTTGGGAAGCATAAGAGAGAAATGATGCACATCGAGAATGTTTGCATTTTTTGTTTGGGCAATGGGACAACCAAGCTAACATAATCAAGTGTACAAGATGGCTGTTTTCTCATAGCATGCATGGCCACTACATTATGCCTCCATATATTATACTTGGGAAGTAAAACATTTGAGCATTACACTGGGTAATGAATTATAACTCCAATGCTGAAAAACTTTACACAATCCATTTTTAGACTATTTTTTTCTCATTTTCTTAGGCTATTACAGTGAATGATTGGGTCACTCAGATGTCTTACTCAGTGATTGCACTGAATACTTTTTAACAAAGTATTCCTATTTTAAAAGTGATTCTCACTTGCATTTATTGAGATATGTCTGATAAACTTTAGCACCGATTAATTTAATATTTAGCACTGGATTACATTTTGGAACAATCATGAAAATAATTATAATATTTATTAATATGCTACTTTCATGTTTCTAAGTGACTCCATTTTGTTATAGGAAAATTGTCAGTTTGCTTTAAATGTCATTGAATTACTGGCTCAAATAAAATTTACACAAATTGGGGAAATATTGATTTCAATTGAGTTATGAAAATTCATATCCCAAAACTCCACTTTCACATGAGAGAAATATTTTTATTTGGTAATTACCTCTTGTTTTTTGATAATATAGTGTTCCTCAGACTTGTATTTGAAAATACATATTTAAATAGAACTGTATCTATTATCTGGCTTTAGTGATTATTTTTATTTGGTGCTAGGTTTTTAGAACTATTTTCATTCTGCACTTCAATCTATTCTTCATCCAAATAATTTTATAAACAAATATTCATGGGAATGATATGGGCTATTTAAAGAACTTTTTTAAATCAAATGTAGTTTTATAATAGCAGTTGTACACTTTTATTTATCTGTTCCTGCATTCAAAATGTGTATGTTGACTTTGGAAAATAAGAATCTTATATTTATGAAAATCTCTCTGTAGCATGATCAAGATTATATAAAAGTTTAATATATATGCATGAGTTCATTAGATATTACAGAACAAAAATTTATAATTATAAACTTGTTTATATCTTTGTAAATCTTACTGCTTTAGTCATTTTAAAAAGTAAATGAAAATTTTTGTCTTTTTAACTCATTAATTTTTTTCATCCCCCTTCAAGAAAACTTTGGGGAAGAATTCAGGGTCTTCCTAATGAAGAATATCCTTGTCATTTGTAAAAACAAAATTCTCATTGTAATTATCTATTTCTTTTAGCAAAAGATATCATGTTTGTTGGTATCTGGTTTTTGTTTATGTTGTCCTCATTTAAGTCTGTAGGTTAGTTTATCTGGAAATTAGTGAATTTCTTCATTATGAATTTTTAAACAGTATGAAAAATCTATATAACTTTAATGAATTCATAGCTGTTACTTGTTTAGGTCATTAAAATTAAAATCTTCCTAACTTTCTCATATGTATAATAAATGTTAAAATAGAACACATTTTGCCCTTCAGTTTTTATGAATGCAATTTTTGCAGTTAAAACTCTTTATCCATAGGTGGTGCTAGAAAGTTTAGTATTTATTCCAATAGTTGAACTTACTGAAAAATGGAAAAAAAAATTTAAATGCTGTTTTAAAGAGAAAATTTTTATGGCTGTGTATGTGTTTATATCTATATAAACACTTATTCCATGTATTTGTCTACTGATTGATTTTACAGCTCTGCCTAACATAGTTCGACTGGTTAATGGTAAAGGGCCTTACGAGGGTAGAGTGGAGATCTTCCACGAGGGCCGTTGGGGCACCATTTGCGATGATCGCTGGGAAATACGAGTTGCAACTGTCATCTGTCGAAGTTTGGGATACAAAGGCGCTCAAGCCGTGCACAAAGCAGCTTATTTTGGGCAAGGTAATGTAAAGAAAATTTTGCTTTTAAAAAAAGGAAAGAAATATAGAGAATCTCTAATGCAAAGAACTTACTAGGGACGGGAGTATGTAGAATAGTAGAAATTTCCTGTAGGGTTTTTTTCAATGGCCTTTCCTAGAAAGAAGAAATAACAAGAGAGAAATATAAAAATAACACCTGCTCTTTGACAATGTGCAATTTTAAATTTCATTTAAACTCACTTAGCTAGTGAATATTGATGTAGAAGCAGGCAGATAAATAATAGGAACAAGTGGGGTATTGCCAAGGCACTGACAAGTCCTGCACAGCTCAGTTTATACAACTAGGTTGGGGGTAGCAACCGAGCAATCTAGGTGATCACCAATATTCTTTCTTCTGTGGAACTGGGTAGGAAGGTGCCAAAGTTCATTTTTACATCCTCATGAGGCCTCCCAGACAGGAATACACCGCTCTTTCTTTCTAGAGCTCCTGTATTTGCTAAGGAAAAGGACAAAACAGGAAAGGGAAAGAAGCAATGGCTTTCTGTACTTACTACTTCTGGCTGATCCTTTTTCAGAAGAGGATTGAGGAAAGCAAAACAGTACTGTCCCCTCATGTTGAGGTAGCCCAAACATTCGATAATTATCTAGGTGCATGTGCATTCCTGTGTATTCACTTCAAAGATTCAGTAACCTGTTCTGCGAGTGAATGAAAAGGATTAAAAGGGAATTTGCAGGGGAAAAATATTTAAATGTATCCCCATGACATTTTTACTATGGAAATTTTCTAAATTGCCATATTAAAATAGATCTTATATGTAATTAAAAATATACTTCAATTCTGAATGAGAAAAAGATTGAGTAAGGATAGCCATACACACACTTTTTATCAATATTTCCTACTTACACTACTCTGAAAATCTGATAGTTTCTTTGAAGCTGATGTTGACAAAAATTAACTTGATTTCATAATTGTTCTTAAACTAGACAAACGTGAGAAAACTGGCAAAATGAAGAGGAACTTGCATGTAAAATTATAAAGATCTAATCTATAAATAATATTTCCAAACAATCTTATAAATATTTATAAATAGGTAAAATAGGAAAGTATATCAAATCACTATGTCAGAAGATTGGTGATGATATAGATGCTTTTAAATGCCTAAAAGATAAGTTATACTGTGCCACAAATTTGTGAATAATGACTATAGGTTAGGCATTATGTTAATACCAAATTAATATTGATTGTAGGACCACTAGTATCCTTTGTTCCTTTATCTAGATGAATTTTGGTATCAGACATATGGCATAAATTTAAGCAGGGTTCCAGGGTTCTAACCTTGGTAGAGGCATGAAGATATGGAAATTTCATAAGACTGGACATACAATAAAGCCTTGATAATGTATATCCTGAACCTTAGGCCAGGATCTTAGAAGTTTCAAAATCTTCTATCTGTATCACATCTTCCAAACTTTATTCTCAAAATTGTGGGCTTAAAATCATTCTTGTACAAAAAAAAATTGCTTCCCAAAGTGAATTTTTTAAGGTTCATAGGGTTTCCCCCACCAAAGATTAAAAAAAATGAATCAAATAACTCAGACAGTCATTTAGTTAATGCTGAGCTGCCAATCCAAGTTCCTACAATGTTATATGGGGAAAGAATCCATTTCTATGATAACTGAGGCACACACAGTAAGGCTACTTATTTTAGGTACACACTGTATAAAACATTTCCAGTGATTATTAAAATCCATGAAATAGATTATCTGCAATTCTAGCAGAATACATACAATTCTTACCTATGGTATTTTATTCACCTGGTAAGTGGTAAAAACTTCTGTTTTAGAATAATGGTTAACTTAGGATTCTCAGAACGTAATTTGGGTACAAAATAAAGTATAGTGCTTATCAGTTATTCAGATAATTTGTCACAAGAGAAGAAAAATATCCTAAAATACCTTTAATCTGGATGAGTTCTTTTATAGCTTATGTCAGCTACACAGAATTGCATTTAGCTTAGTTTCTTCAGGAAACAAGTCTGATACTGCAGTTTATTAACCCTTAGATCCCGAGGCAAACATTTCACCTATTACAAAAAGAAAAAAAATACAGGGGAAAATAGTTTTTTACTTTAATTCAGGGGAAACTAATAAGCTTTTGCAAAATACCATATGTAGTACCACAGCTTTATTTTTATTCTGTTCATGAAGCCTTGCCATGGACTTCAAAGATCTTTTTCCTTGGAGTTCCTACATAAGTGGAAAATGCATAGTTGGAAGTTCTTGTCTTCAGAGTGCAATAACTTTTAAGGCCTAATCTCACAAATGAAATGCTCTTATTTAAAAATTTTTATTCATCTTGCTTATATCTCTAGAGATTTTTTGGTTTAAACCGCTGATAAGAAAGGAAAAAAAATATGTATCCTGAAATACTGACCAGAAAGTATTTTCTGTCTCAGTAAGGACTGAAACACTAGGGCTTAGCCTTGTGTGAAATGATTCACCTGGTTATATGAAGACACAAGTCTTAGGTTTTCTTGATATAACTACTTGTCTAGTGTGCTTCTAATTTTATTGAGATTGTATGTTTATGGTAATGATCCTACACATTCTCTCTATTTTCTTATAATGAAATGATAAAATATGTCAGTTTTTTTTTCCCATTCATATTTGGAGGCACCAAGTGAAGCAGTTTGGGAAGTCTACAGGTTTTATAACTAAGAAAATATGAGTTGAAAACTTAGCTGTGGTCTTAAAGTCTCAGAGTTTCAGAGAGACAGAGAGAGAGAGAAAGACTGCAGGGGAGACCACTTGAATCTAAAGTGCAATAGTATATGGAAATTGTCCACTGCCAAGTCCAGGTGTTGCTCAGTGGTGAAAGAGATCACAGCTAGCAGCTAGCATATGGGTAAAAGAAACATGCATCAAGGTTTACATGCATTACAAGCTTATTTGCCATTCTCCTTGGTAGAAGAGTCAGAAGCACATTTTATTGTATAGTGACATGGATGATATTTCAAAGATCAGAAAAGTAAATGTGATTTTTCCATTATACAGATGTGTGAAAGGATCTCTCATAATCTCCTAATTCTGCTCAATATTTACCCAGGTTGTTTCAGGTTTCTGCTTACAATTCAGCATCAAAGAACTGAAGAATGATTAGGAGGATTTTAAATAATAAAGCAAGATGAGCTGGGACAAAGAAATAATAGAACGAAGTTTATTCATTCTGGAAAAAATGTTTTTTAAAAAAAACTAAATTTCATGGTCAGCTTCATTGGATATATTTTAAGATACAGGTTTACACTGTAAGCTGCTTGGAGATTAGATGTGGTGAACAACTTTATTATGTAAAGTTATTTAGACTCCTCCTTCTTTTACTATTCCTCCACCTTTACAGTTTTACCCAAGAAATAGGGAAAATGCAATTTTGAATGTGAAATATAGACAGAAAAAGAAACAGAAATATGAGTGAATGGGTAGGAAAGCAAAAGGGAATATGCATTAAAGTTTTAATTATTTATTATTTTCTTAGGATAAAATAAGAATCAGATAAATATTGTATGGCACATAATTACCAAAACAGAAACAAAAAGAGAAAAATGTAAATATATCCCTTTGGTATAATCCCCCATTACAGAAAGAATATAATTTTTGGACACAATCTCAACTCTCCCTCCCCTTCACTTTTCTGGTTTTAAAATAGCAAACCTGGCTTACCAGAGATAATCCATGTTAGCTTTAAGAACAATTAGTTTTGCAGCTGCAAGCAAAATGATTTATTGGAATAAAGCTTAAAGCACACTCCTTTAAATAGGTTCTTTGCTTTGGATGTATTTTTTTCATAAAGTGAAATGTTTTTTCTTTTTCCTGAGTAGACAAAACCAGTGAAATTAAGGAAGTGCTTAGAGGTATCTGGTGTTTGTCACTGCGTGGCACAGCGAAAGTCACTTTCCATTTCCTATAAAGGCTTTCTTAACTCTCATTCCAGGATCTCTACCTATAGCAAACACAGATGAACTTCATCTGACAGGAGTGACCTCTGGAAAATCCACTCAGATGTACCTGAGTCTGTGTGGATTCTGATGAGGAAAATAAAAGCTGGGCAGGGAGTAGCTATTTCATCTTCTCCTGAGTTCACACCAGTATTGCAGATTTTTACACACTACTCTCCCCATACTGAAAGCTCTGAAATGTAGATGTTTGGATATTGGCTATTATGGAAGGGACTTGAAAGCTTAGAGAATTTATAACATATCTGTTTTGTTACTTATGAAAACAAAGACAGTTCTGAATACACAACATAGCACAACGTTATTTATCAAGCGCCTGTCACATAATCTTCAGTACTCATAGTGTCTGTGAGAAAAAGATATCATAGTCTCAATATTTCAGAGAAAAAATAAGTATAGCTAGTAAAAGTCACAAGCTTACCTGAATTAATATAGCTAGTACGGTGGTGAAGTGAGCATATCAAGTTCATATCTTAACCTGGATCTCATATCACACTCTTTCCACGAAACATAATAGCTTTCTGAATACTTTACCCTTAAGCAATTAGTTATACTAAAATCTTGATTCTAAAAAAATACTAAAAGCAAGAGAAATATCAGTACTGTTATAGCCTCATCCTTTTAGTTTGCCTATATGAAATGTAGGGAAAGTAGGTGGCTTCTTCATAACCACAAAACTAGAATCTCAGCTGTGGTCCATGTCCACCCATTTTGCTCTATTCTGAGTTCAGAGGCATTTTAACTTTCATTCAGAGCACAATGCTCTTACTCAGAGAAACTCTTCACAAAGCATTTCCAACCCAAATCATAAAATTAATATGAATGCAATTATCCACTACTAATAGATATATCCAGACATTTTAAAATACTAATGACTTTTGCTTTGTCAGAAATCTGTTCAACAGCTAATTTCAAATTGCATCAAATATGATCACAATTTCCCTGTAAAATGGTGAAAAACTAAAAATCAAAAAATATTAATATGTCTTTTTTTCTTGGAATTAAACACAGACTCTTTACACTTAGGAATATCCCTGTCCCTTTTTTTTCATATTTTTTTTGTTTTTGAAAAAGAGTCTCACTAAATGTTAAGGCTGGGCTCATACTTGTGATTTTTCTGCCTCAGCTTCTCAGAATGCTACTGTTAGAGGCTATGCCACCACACCCAGCTAATACCTAGAATTTTAAAAAAAATATGGCCAGAGTAGGGTGGGAACTGGGGATGTAGTTCAGTCGTAAGGCGCTTACCCAGTATGCCTTGGGTTTGCTCTCTAGACACACACACACACACACACACACACACACACACCCCACAACATACATGCAAATTAAAAAAAAATAGAATTATCAATGAAATATACAAAGTATACTTTCAGGCAACATAAACCAAGCTCATATCTCCAGAAATCATAGACAACACTTTTACTCTTGCCTACTGTTAAAAATACATTGTAAGTCCTCCCTATGGCCATTACATTGGAAAACAAATTACAGGTATATAGATGAATAGATAAGTAAAATAGATAGGCAGACAGACATACAGATAGGTAGATTAAGGATGAGAGAATGAGGCATATTTAAAATATATGCATCAATTTTATGTTTCCACTGAGTAAACTAGATAGACAAAAAGAAAAGAAAAAAGAAAAAGGAAGGAAGAGAAGAGAAGAGAGAAAACAAAGAAAGAAGAAAAGAAAGAATGAGAAAGCAAGAAAGAAAGAGAAAGAAAGAAAGAAAGAAAGAAAGAAAGAAAGAAAAAGAAAGAAAGAAAGAAAGAAAGGACAGCAACAACAAAAATAGTTGAATGACTGTTATTATCTAAAGAAATAAAAACAGATTTGTTTTTTGTCTCTTAGGTATAAATGAAGATAAAATTTTATGAATTTTTTCTACCTTGGAATTAATTTTTTAATGCAGAAAACAATTTGGAATGAAATGGGATATATGTATTAAATAAAATTTTCCCTTAGGTTCCATATTCCTGAATATATTAACATAAAAATAAAGGAACAAATCTTTGGAAATTATTTCCATAACTCTATTTTGCCACCATGTAGCCAATGAATATCACTAAGCTTTAAGCATCATTATGTTTTGCTGCTTGGCTCTGTTTGCTGTTATTCTGAGAAAGTCATACACCCTTTCCAATTCTCAGTTTATCTATGAAATGGAAATAATTGTCCATATTTTACAAGGTTATTACAAGAAGTAAACCTAAGAATTATAAGCCCAAAGACATAGCATATTGTCTTTTATGCAAGCACTCAAACATGTTCACTATTTCTGAATCTTTTCCACATAACAAAAGAGAAGAGTTACTGACAGGCAGAATTTATGTATCACATCTATGTTTCTGCAGTAAAAAAAGAACTAGGAAAAGAACCACAGGTTCTACATGCAAATGTCACCTCTACCATTGCAATGTGCTCCAGTGATTCATCTGCCTAGAACAGAAGCCCCCAGTAGGAGATCAGTCCCAGGGAGTAGGTACCTTAGTTCTGCTCACTTGCGCAGGCACTCAAAACAGATTTGTGGTATGATGGAGTCTAACACTCAGGGGCTTGCAGGGAGTCATTGATGAAAGGCACTAGTTCTGGGCAGACACCAGGCGGGAATAATGAGTAAAGTTCCTTATTCTGTCTAATTTTCACATTTCTTAGCAAGAAAAAGGCACTATGACAATGCTTAATTTTTGAAGGTTATCATAGAATTCAAGAAGGTAATAGAATAAATACACATTGGATATTTTCTGCTACATAGTAAATTTTTTAAATAGTAAGCTTACATTTTCATTATCATCACAGGTTTGGTATTTCAGCATTCATAAATTCCTTTACCACTGTTTTTAACAATGTGTGCTCATATGTCAAGATGTTAATTGAATAAGTAATTTTCTTCCTATCTTGCTCCACTGGAAAAGTGGTACAGTCAGTGGGAGGATGCTCGTTCTTGATTCTTTTTGACTGACCTGAAAAAGTTCTGAAGTGCCGAGAACACTAAATCTAATCACTATATCTGCAAAATATATGGTAAATACATCGCAGTACCTGGCAGCAAAGTCATGGAACCACTGCATTCTCGGCCTTCCATAAATATGAGAGAGCCTTGGCTTCCTCCAAAGGTTTCACTTCTGTTTATTCATCCAGTTTATAAACAATCATAAATGTAGTAAATACAAGTTATAAATGTACCGTTGCTTTTACTCTCTTCCATGTTAGCATGGAAGTAGTATTATTATTCGTACAACTGTCATCATTTGCCTATATTTTTTGAGTTGGGAATTTCCAAAGTTTTTTATAAGATTTTGCAAACTTGAAATACACGCAAATACACTTGCACATACATGTAAGAGACATACTCAGTAAGATCATCTTGAAAATCACGAAGTTTCTAATAAGGCTTCTGATTTAGAAATCATATTCTCTTAGACACTTTTTCTGTCTGCCATACAAAGAATACATGGATGTACTGGTTTATTTTACATATGGCGATAAAAATGTCCGGTTTAATTCATTTTTTTTTTGGTGGGGGAGGAGGCTGGGTCTTGCTGTGTAGTCCAGACTGGCCTCAAATTCACTATGTAGCCCAGGGTAGTCTAGAACTCATGGTGATCCTCCTGCCTCAGCTTCCCTAGTGCTGGGATTACAGGTGTGCAACACCATGTCAGGCTCTAGTGTCCTGTTTAATTCTAAAAATAAATAAAAGCAGGAGTCTTCAAAGAGAATTTTTGTATGGAATGATTCCACAACAATACTCTTTTATAATCACATTTTTAAAAAAAAATTAAACATAGCAAACCTGAAAATTAAGTTCCTGTTAGAGACAAAATTAAGTCCAGTTGGATTTCAGTAACAATTACCAGTTTTTCAAAGTGCAGTGGCTGTGTTCCAGTGTATCCCTTCACACTCTATTCTTTAATCTATGCTTTCACCGTATGTGCACCTTTGTCACAACTCATTACTGCATTTTAGTAGTTTATGTGTTTGCCGAGTATAAAGTTTTCTGAAGTATTCATTTTTTGTATCATAACATTAAAGAACTTGAATATTAAATTTTTACTTAATTAGAAAATAAGTTAATGATTTTATCCTACTCAAATGTAAGTATTTAACTATGCTTACCAATGCAGTTTTATTTGATTATTGCAGGTACTGGTCCAATATGGCTGAATGGCGTATTCTGCTTTGGGAGAGAGTCATCTATTGAACAATGCAATATCAGGCAATGGGGTGTGAGAGACTGCACACATGCAGAAGATGCAGGAGTCACATGCATTGTATAATACATCATATTTTCACTCACATTTATAAAATCATTGCTGCAAGATAATGTTTATTACCTTGCACTACTAAAATCAGTTTAATTAATATATAAGAGATTAAGATTATTTGCTATAGGATATTTAGATACTAAATTCCTATTTATATAAAAGCTCCGAAGATAATTGTGTCTGTAATAAGTAATCTAAAGAAAATTTTGTAATTAAGAAAATCTACTGGATTTAGTCCAATCTAGAAAAGAATTTAACAATATCAATACAATTTATGGGCTCATATTACTTTGGAGCAAAGAGTAGCATTAACTCCAAGAAGCATGATTTTTTTCATTTAAAAGAGAAAAAAAATGGAAACTATGATATAAAATTTCAAAACAGGATGATAGGAAATTAGCAATGATCAATATATTGTGTATAGTCATCTTTGTGATTTTTTTAAAGAGCAGCTAAATCAAAGCACTATTACACTATTACACTTATCTGGTCATCTAGCATTAAATTAAACATAAAATGTAAGAACAGAAGAAAGAAAGGAAGAAAATGAAGATGAAAATGAAGAAATATCACATACAAGTTGACACTGAAATACTAAACATTTTATCTCAATCATCCAGATGATTTTAAATAAATACTTGCAATTTTTCCAACCACTGTTGTGGTACACTATGGTGTTCAGTGGTTCCAGGCTTTTGCTGTCTCATTCAAAGAATTGGATAAAGACAATCAGTGAAGTTGAAAATGTAACCTTTGTTAAAAGTAAGTGAAGAAGGAAAAGAAGTGAAGAAAAAGTGAAGTTCAAAAGAAGTAAAAAAAGCAAAACTATGCCATGCACACCAGACAGGCCGCTGCAAGAGCAAAAGGGAAGCAGTCCAAATAAAGTCAACTGCCTCTGTCTTTCACATCCTCTTCTCATGTCATATCTGGGCCAGGATTTAGAGGTTGTGCCCTATTTTCCAGCCTTCTGACCATGCACCAGTCTCCTATCTCACCACAGAAAAATACTGTATTCAAGTGATGTGTTAACTGAGGCATGTGTCTATGTTAAATCACAGTAATATTTGTCTTAAGGGGAAAATGGAACACTTGGAGCCTGAGTTAATTTGTGTGTTACTGAGTCTGGTGGCACATGCCTGTAATCCCTGCACTTGGAAGACTGAAGCAGGAGGAACACCTTCAGTCTGAGGCCAGCCTGGGCTACATAAGCAAGTTCAAGGCCAGCCCGCACTACGTAGCAAGACCTTGCCTCAAACAAAGAAACAAAAAGGCTGTAATGTTTATACCCAATCCAATCATGGTGAAAATTATAAAGATATTGTATCTTATTCTTCCGTGGACACACTGAAAAAGAAAAAGAAACTGTCAGAACCAACTTTCTCAGGACTCCAGAAAAAGTCAAAATTTTATAACAAATAAAGAAATAGTAAGTCAGTAAAAGTCAACTTCAAAACTATAGGAAAATTTTGTGACATTTTCACTTGTCATTGCTCTAATCATTTTGGCTGCTGCAGTGACTTTGGTCTTGAGGCAGTAACAGCCTATGTTCCCAACTTGGAATATTGTACTTGGATCCAGAGGAAGCAGAGTTCTTCACAAAACATTGTGCATGTCTATTGTAGCTTCTTATGAAATATATCTGAAGGAGTGATGTTAAGGCAGATCAGATATAAAATGTACCTGAAGGAATGATTAGAACTTTCAATGATACGAACAGCCCACTGCAGCACACATACCATAGTGTTGCCACCACTGATGTAAAGCATTCATCTCTGTTTCACTTAGCTTGAAATTCAGGTTGTAAAAGCACTGCGCATTGTCTAAAACTGCAAACTGAAGTAACAACCCTCAAGTTCCTGGGTCAAATGAGTACAGTGGGAATATAACATAGACTGTGTATAGGATGGTGGTAAAAGCTGGGGAGAGTTTTCATAGGAAATTAGGATACTGAAAATGTGTATAGAGAAATTTAGAAAAGATTGCAAAACACATGCATTGAAAAACCCTGAGAATAACCTGTACTTTTACCCTGGGCTGATTTCCAGGGTTGGTGTAAGTATGGCTAAAGGTTAAAGCAGTGCATATTATAGAAACAATCTGAAATGCTGG
Organism: Hydrochoerus hydrochaeris; assembly: GCA_004027455.1. Taxonomy (NCBI): domain Eukaryota; kingdom Metazoa; phylum Chordata; class Mammalia; order Rodentia; family Hydrochaeridae; genus Hydrochoerus; species Hydrochoerus hydrochaeris. The sequence continues at coordinate 121,263 of PVLA01003490.1, read as the reverse complement.
GATTGGTGGGTTGTAATTGTTTGGCTAGGTTTTTTGGTTGTTACTTGTTTGTTTTTGTAGGGATTTTTGTCTCTATTTTGTTTTAGGTCCTAATATTCAAAATCTTTAGGCAATCACAAGTTAAGGAATGGAAACCTTAGGAAATATCAGGACTAAGAAACATCACTATGGAAATCCATTATTAAAAATTAGACTTCAGCAAGCACAAAATATAAAGTATAACAAAAGAGGAATATTGGCTTTTGAGACTTGCCACATTATAATATATAATATAATATAATAAGTGATTTTTTTCAACAAAAAATCACAAGGTATAAAGAAATAGGGGAGTATGACCTACTGAAAGAAACAAAAAACAGGCACTGAGAAAGTTCTTGTGTTAACTTTACTAGAAGTTATAACTAGAGAGGTATGACAGCGTATTTGATCCAGTAAAAAAAACAATCAATATGAAGATAACTGAAATTTTTGTATCTAAGTCTCAATAAGAAAAAAAGAAGGAAAATTTAAAATAACCTTAGGGATCTACAGGACATCATCAAGTGGTCCAAAATATATATTACAGAGTCCCAGAAATAGAAGAGAGAAAAACAATGAAGGAAAGAACGCCTGAAGAAATAGTGGGTAAAACTTCCAGACTTTGATAGAACACACACACATACATGTCCAAAAATATGACAAATTTTGAATAAGACAGTCAAAGAGACCTACACCAGGACATATTATAATCAAATTCCACAAGTATAAAAGTAACAAGAATCTTGAAATTATCAAGTGAGAAGCTGTATACAGTTGATTACCAGTAAGATAAACATCATATTTCTCACCACAAAACATGGGGAAAAAGACATTTGGGTGATGTGTTTAAAGTTTGAAAGAAAGAAAGCCTTATTAACAAAGAATTATATTTGTGGCAAAACTGTTCTTCAAAAATGAGAGAAAAGTTAAGAAATTTAAGATAAACAAAAGTTGAGAGATACTATTGCCATGAGGTCTGAGAAATGAAAAATTTTAAAGTTTCCTTCAGATTTTTTAAATTTATTATTTTTAATAGTATATGTTTTCAACACAAAAAATATATTCATGTACATAAAGCTTATTATTGTTTAAATTTTATTTTAAAGATAAACAATAAAATCTCAAAACAGGATAATAGGAGAATAAAAATGGTTAATATATTGTGTATTATTTTCTTCAAAGTAATTTCTTGAAGTACAAGATATGGGCATGAAAAATTGTCCAAATACTATTAGCACAAATCTTTCTTTTCATTAAACTAAGAGAAATTAGTAGTATCTTAACTGTCTTTTAAATGTATTTTTTTCCTTTTTCCTTTCTTCTTTTCTCCTTTCCCTCAATTCCAGTTTCTCTTTCCATTTGAACAGTTTCTTCCCATTTCACAATATCTATTGTACATTTTGGATCTTATTTGGATCTTACTGTTTCAGTTTATCACACTAGGAACAAAATATAATGCTTGCACATGTGAGTCTGATTTATTTCACTTATGTGTATGATCTCAAGTTATCCATTGACTTATAAAAGTTCCAAGTTTACTATTCTTTATGTCTGAGTATTAATTACCCCATTGAATAAATGACCACATCTTTTTTATCTATTCCTCAATTGATGGAAATTTGGGTTTGTTTCAAGATACAGCTATTACAAACTGTGCTGCTATAAACATAGGTGCACATACATCAGTGTGGTATGGTGTTTTTTTATTCTTCTGGAAAAATAACCAGAAGGGAAATAGCTGGGTCAAATGGAACTTCTAGTCCTAGTTTTCTGAGGAATCTCCATACTAATTTCTCTAGAGGTCTCATCAGTCTGCACTCCCAACTGTAGAAAAGGATTCTTTTTCCCTGCAGCCCCTCCAGCATTTGTTATTGGTTAATTTCTTGAGTATAGCAGTTCTTTCTGGAGTGAAACATCCTTCCAGTTTAAATGAAAGGTTACTAGACATTAACTCAATACAAAGTGAGGAAATAAATATTTGAAGTAAAGGAAAGCACATGAGAAAATATAAAAGTAATGTTATAGTTTTGTTTTACAATTTCCCTTTTAATGCCCATATGATTTATAAGATTATGATATTAAAACAACTATTCACCTATGAATAGTTAGCCCACAATTCATAAAGATATGACTTATAACAACAGCATGAAGTATTGTTTTATATGTTACTGAATTTAGTTTGGTATTAATATAAATTAGATGTTATAAATTTAGGATATTAATAATCTCCATACCAATCATAAACCATACATTAAAAAACAAAAAGAAATAAAAATGATCTCCAGATCAAATAAACAGAAATAATAATGTAGGAAATGAGTAACAATCAAAATTGCTTTAGATACAAGTACACAAATATATTGAAAATATAAGCATTTGGTTGCAAATAATAACCAAAAGAAAACTGAAGTTGCCATACTAAAAACAGACAAAATAAACCTTAAACTAAAAACAATTAAAGAATACAAATGACATTGTACATATTAAAGGGTATCATATACTGATAAAGGAGAGAAAACTCAAATTCACTGATGTAACAATTATAAACATGTAGTTACCAAAAAAATAGGCAATTCTACAGTAATAGTTGGAGACTTATTACCACTTTCAATGATGGATGAAATTTTCATATAGAAGACTAATAATGAAATAGAGAATTTGCATTACATGAGTCACTATTTAGACCAAAAGTGGTAAACACATATGTAATTTTACTCAACAATAGCAAAACACACATTCTTTACAATTACCCCTGGAACATTCTTCAGGATAGATAGTATGTTGGGTCAGAAAAAATCTCATCAAATTTAAAAAGTTTGAAATCTCAAAAGTAGCTTTTCCAGCTAAGGTAGGGTTAGATACAAGTACACAAATATATTGAATACCTGTAAATCAGTGATACAAGAAAAGCTGGAAAATTCACAAATATGTATAAATTAAACAAAGAACTCTTATCCAGTGGATCAGAAAAGAAATTCCAGGGGAAGTAAGGTTTAGAAAACAGTAAAAGTAAAAACAAAATATATCAAAACTTAGGGATACAATAAAGGCAGTGCTAAAAGGAAAACCCACAGCTATAAATACCAAATGACTAAAAAAGAAGATCTCAAAGCAAAACTTAACTCTGCACACAGAAACTAAAAGCAAATGAAATTAAATTAAATTTAAAGCTGAGGAAAGAAATGAGTCAAAATAATAGCATAGAGAATATAAATGCAATATTGAGAATCAACAAAACCAAAATTTAGTTCTTTAAAAAGATCAACAAAATTAATAAACTTACAATGAACTCACAAAGAAAACATATGAAGCAAGTAACTATGATTGATATAAAAGGGAGGGCATTACCAACCTTACAGAAATAACATTGATTATTTAACAGGTGAATACTATGAACAATGGTACACCAACAAATTAGGTAAACTGTGTAAAATGGACAAATTCCTTGAAACATAGAAATTACCTAAATGCTCTGAAGATAGGATAGAAAATCTCAACAGATCTATAAGAACAAAAGAGATTGAATTAGTAATTAAAGGCCTGACAGTAAATCACAGAACCCAATGGCTTCATTTATGAATCCTACCAACATTGAAATGAGCAATGATTTAAAGAACAAACAGTGTTTTCAAATTCTTTTTTAAAAAATTAAAGATAAACACTTCCTAACTGAAAACATGGGTCTAGCATTACTGATATAAAAATCATAAAAACACATCACAAGAAATGAAAATAATAGAACAGTATTCTTTATTAATATAGATATAAAAACAATCAACAAGATACTAGAAAATCAAAGCCAAAAGCATATTAAATGGATTATGCATTTTAAAGGTGGGATTTATTCCAGGAATGCAAAAGTGATTTAATTGAAGAAAATCAATCAATGCAATGCACATTGATAGAATAAAGACCAAACACCAAATGATTATTTCAATTGACTCAGGCAAAGCATTTGGATAAAATGTTCAGAAAACTACAAATTGAGGGAAAGCATGTAACGTGATAATGGGTGCTTATCAAAAAGACTGTAGCTAACGTCTTATTTCATGATGAAAACCAAAAGCTTTTCTCAAAGATCAGGAACAAGAAAATGGTATCTGCTGTCACCACTGTAACCCAACATTGTACTGGGACTTCTAGTCAGATGTGTGGTACAAGGAAAAGAAATAGAAAGCATCCAAAAGGAAAAGAAGAAGTAAAACTATCATTTTTTTTGATGACATGATAATATGTATAGAAAGTCTGAAAGGATTTAAAAGAATATTACTATAATAAATTCAGCAAACTTTCAAAGTATGAGTTTTTCATGTTACTTTTGTTTATCCATATCTATAATGAACAACCAGTGAAGACAATTAGTAAATGTGATAATCAGATGACTATCATAGGGCACACAAATAATTACAACAAATCAACTTCTCAAAGTAATAACTGTCATAGAAAAGGCCACGGAAATGACTAAAAACAAATAATAAATTCTCTGCCTCATTAATAATCAGGTAAATGAGACAATGATTAAGAAACATATACTTACTGAATAAACAAAATTAATATCTGCTACTATTACATGTTTGAAGAAATAAAGTGAACACAAACAATGTGTTTGCTTGAAGAGCTTCATATTGGTAGTGAAATATAAACCAGTAGTATGCTTTTAGAGAGAATTCACTACCCACTGACATTGATTAAGTGCCTAGCACATAACTCAGACTTTAGGCTTTCTGAAATATAATTTTTAAAAATTATCTCCCCATATGTACATAAAGTATTATCTCTGTCCTGTTCATATCAGCCTGTCATTAAATAAGGTAAGAGTTTCATAAATTTTTATCAGTGACAAATGGATAAACATTGTTTCATTTTTACTATATTATGCTATACAAATAGACAATAAACAAATCTTCTTATATAAATTTTATAAAATAGAGACTCAGGAATAGCTCTAAAATGACATGTATACTGTTCTTTAAAATCATATAAAAATATGATTATATGCAAATAAACCAGTACTGCTTACGGATTCAAATATGTGAAGTAAATATACATGATCATATATTGAAACAATATGAAGGCTTCAAAATAATAGCCTGAAAAGGTAAGGAGAGAGTTGGAAAGGGCAGAGAGAGAGCTCTACATTCATCTGTGGATATATGCAGGTATAAATTTGTCTATACACAGAAATATATCTTGTGCATGTACATACTCATAAATAAGAGATGATATTAATATCTGTTCTGATATTGGAGTATTTGCTGTATTATTTTATGTATACAGAATTTAAAATTTGTAATATCTAAAACTATGAAAATGTTTTAATATATGCTGCAATATTAAAACTAGAGCAAACCCAGAGCAAAATTCAAATAGAAATATGTTTGTTTCTGTGTGTCCTCCAAATGAGAAACAAAGATTTTACCTTGTAAATGAATTTTAAATATATCTCTCTCCCCTTTTCACTCTCTTCTCCCACTATTTCTCTCCTCTCTCTCTCTCTCTCTCTCTCTCTCACTCTCTCCCTTTTTGTGACAGATTGGGTAGTACACTGCACCCAATTTTTAGAATGCTGTTTTCAGAAAATAAATAGATAAATAAAAGAAAGGAAGGGAAGGGAAGGAAAATACAAGAGAAAATAAGTGGGCAAGAGACTGGATCAATGAGGTCTAGTATATGCTTATAGAGAGAAATTCCGTGTGTCCTCCAAATGAGAAACAGATGTTATCAAATGTGCAACACATTTTGGGAAGCATAGGATCCAGAGTAAAATCTCATAGTAGGAAAAACTGACAGAATGAGCCCCAGATAACAGGTCATATCTCCAAATCAGTCACCAGAGTGATGAGAAGGGTGGAAGGTATAAACTTGGAGAGTTCAGCACCGAAGAAAGGGAAAAAGAGAGGTAGGGAAGAATGGAAGGAGGGAGGAAAGGGAGGGAAAATGGAAAAAGAGACAGGGGAGGAGGATGGAGAAGAAGAACTCCAAGGGACAGCAAATGTGTTAATAATCTCTTTAGTATATGCCAAATAATCTGAATTAGAAGGTAAATCAGCTTGTGATATTTTAAGCATCTTACGCAGAAGAAATGAGATAAATTAACTGAAAAAGGGCTTTGTGGCTATGATAATATTAGACAATTGTTCTGTCATAATATTCAAGATGCAAACTTTATTTCCTAGTTATAAAAGTCTCATTCCACATTGCAACTAGTAAGGAAGTTAATACATTAAAGGAAAGTTTTATTTTGCAAAAATTTCCTTCCAGCGGAAGGAGTATTCAGATTATATTTGTAGGGGATCTCCACTCTGAAACTTAACTTTCATTCATAGACAGAAAACATAACAGGCATTTTCTGTGCTAGAAGAACATGATAATTGACATGTTAAAGCAAAATTAAAACATTTCTTAAGCATGAGTTGAGAAAATTATATCACACTGAGACAATACACAATACATAATAGTCTCCATCTTTGGGCTAATTTGGGCTATGATATTTTTGTGGAAAATTAAATATTTTGTTACCATTTGCCATGATCCTTGTGTTTGATCAACAAGAACAAGTTTGTCAGTTCATGCACAAACTGACTGGTGCTTACTAAAAGTCATGGGATGTAGTCATTAGATTGGAAAAGAGGGAGAAAAACTACATAGCAGTTGTGGATCCCCTATGTGAAATTCTAGAGACCAGATGTGTTTAAGATTTGATTTTTAACTTACATTACATTATAAGATATCCTGGGAATGTACCCCAAGCCTAAACACAACATTCATTTATATATCATATATACTTTATACACATTATTCTAAAGAAAACCTCACATGCTATTTTTCATGCATTTGAATTTTGACAGTAGCCCATCACATGAGGTCAGGTGTGGAATTTTCTATTTGTGATGTCATGGTTCTCAGAAGATTTTGAATTTTTGATAAATTAAAATTTTGGGTTTTTCAGATTAACGGTGCTTAACATGTATTTCTGTACTGGCTCTGCCTCTTGTGGCTACATGTTCTTTAGAAAATTCATTTAGCCTGTAATCCTTACCTTCCTAACACAGAAAATGAAATGATTATGTGTGATTTACCTAATTCAGACTGTGATTGCAAGGGTTAGAGGTGAACGCAAAATGCTTTCAAGATGAAAGTTAATAATTTTCAAGTGGCCCTAGTAGTTACCATTGCTCGTGCATTTGAAGTTGTTAATAAAGTAAAAAATAAATAACAATTACTCTGAAATTGCATTTGTTTTCTAAACTGTTCTTTTCATTTTTAACAAATCACTGAGGCTCCCATATGTCACAGCTTTATTAGGTTAAAAATGTGATAGTATTCGATAAATTAAAATAGAAAGTTGTCTGTGTAGTTATGACTTCTAAATTATTCAGACTGTTATGGAAGGAAAAATGGAGTATAAATCACTTTGGTCCAATTTAGAGAAGGAAATGTGTTATAAATCAACCAAAAAAAAAAAAAAAAACAATGAGGGTGGGAGGTGTTTCCAAGGCTGCTTGAAGGTCCTTAGCCTATGCAGTGTAGACAACCAGCTCCCGGTCTCCATAGGGGATGTCTTTTTACTTTTCTTGTTTCTGAGACAAAATACCCCACACCCAAATGTTAAAGGAGGAAAGATTTATTTTAGCTCACTATCTGTAGAGGTTTTAGTTTGTTGTTGGCTGGCTCCAAGGCAGGAGAGCATGGCAGAGGAGAACCAGTCCATAGCAGAGCAGACAGGAGGCAGTGAAGCAAAGAAGGGGAAGTAGACCCCCTTTCTCTTTTATCCCATCCAGGCTATAAGCCTTGTGGGTGGTACCACACACATCCAGGCTGGGAATTTCCATTATCCACACCCAGAACTCTGTTAAATAAATCAGTTGACAAACTTAGTTATCACTCTGTTAATCCATGTTCACATACCCTAGATCTACATTCACATACCTTAGATCTAGTCACTTCTGAAAAGCCCCACCTATGAGCATGAGTGAGGACATCTAGAGGCAAGACATAACAGGGGCTCAGAGAAAGAAAAGACAGGAGACAAAAGGAATTTTCAGAGATTGATCCCAAGTGGAGTCTTCTCAGATCAAGAAGCATTAGCAAACACAATCTAGGTAAATTTCCTTCTTCTTCCCTTCCATAATTTCAGGTCCTCTACTTCCTTCTCTTTGCATCAGTTCTGTTCTATCTTTACTTTTTCTTAACTTTCCTTTTTCACCTCAGAAAAGCCCTGGAGCTTAACTAAAAAATTGTTAAACTAAAACTGGCCAGGCCTGATGCACACCTACCCAGGGCTCCCTTTACCACACTTATTAAATCAGTCTGGTGGCATCTGAGGAGAACATGATGAACCAGCAAGGCTGTGGAAAATTACAGAGAAGTAGACAATAGAAATGGCAAAAAGGAAGGAATTTGGGACCTTTTTCAGAGTTCTTATGATCTAAAGGAGAAGAGTGTAGTTTGGCATGGGGAAGATCTTTATGAGCAGTGTCACAACAGAATAAAACCTTGACAACACCTACAACACAAAGAGTGGAAAGCAAGCCAGGTCATAAAAGAATGAAACCTATGACTTGGAAGTCTTTAACCGAATTTAACAGGCATCTGGGAGCCACTGTAAAGTCATTATGAAAAGGGAAGTACCATATAGTGATGACTGTGACCAGAAGGAAAGCTGCTTATCTGCAGGCTCAAGGGGCTGGTTGGAAATAACATCAGCTCCACATGGACAGGAGTGTGCTCAAGTTGAGATGATACTGTTTTCCATTCTGCCACAGCCACACAGCTGGTCACAAACTCTGAGTCAAAGCCTCATCAATGCCCCTGACAAGTAGTGTGAAATTAAGCAAGCCTCAACATTTTCTATGCTTAACACCTGTCATGTTCAGATTCAGACATTTATACCTTGATTCTCTACCACACAGTGCCATTGTTGTGATAAAATTAGATCCTATGGTAAAAATCCGCATAAGCTGTGCAGTCTAATAATACTTAAACTAACAGCACTGTTATAATTGTTATCTAGTAAGAGAAAATGGAGATCAGCAGAAAAACTTGTTTCTTCTTTGCAGGTAAGATGTGGGTGTAACCAGAGTCACTGTATAGTCAGAATTGTGTGTGTGTGTGTGTGCAGTGAATTTGTAATATACTATAATTAAGATTTTAGTAATTCTGATTAATAATTTTGACATAATTATTTTATTTTATTGTATAACTTATGTTGTGATATTGTCAATTGCCAGTATTTTTAGTAATAGAAATTTTGCTTTAATTTCTGTGTTTTTCCTAGAAGGCTTAAGCAATATTCCTTTTGGAGCATAAAAGTTGCAAGTAATGTGTAAAAAGTGTAAGTGAACAAATATGTGACACAGCCCATGACAGCTGGATCAATCCCTCACTTTCCAATACTTCCTGTTCTTTTAGTCTCATGGTCAGAAGATGTGAAGTTTGTTCTTGTATTAACATACAAGGTAATACCCCATGTCTTAATCCATAAGTATGAACTTTCCTAAGTGGGAATAATACAAGCTTGTTGTTAAAAATCAATGAAAAAATAGGAGAGTAATTCAAGATAATTTTCAGATGTTGGTATTCTACAAGAAGTCATTTGGAAAGACTTCTTAACAGCAAAAGGTAATAGTGACTGATATTTTAATTAAAAGCTTTGTTAATAGGGAGAATGCATAGAATTCCATATATCCATTTTAATTCCTTTGTGTTGAAATTTTAGCTACCCTCCACTAGTGTCTTTAATAATGAACTTTCAGGAAATGAAAACAAGAAGTAGGATACTAAATTTAGAAATGCATCATTTCAAACGGTTATAAGTGTGCATTCGCAATCATCAGAAGACTTAAGATCCATATATTTAATGTCAGATCCATAAGGAATTATAAAGTGGGAAGTTGAGAGGTATAAAATGTCTCTTCAGTTTTACTGTCTAGAACTGTGATGTCTTGTAAAATCAAATCATTTGGTATCAAACTGAGTAATTCCCCTCCCAATAGACAGAGGGAGATACTGTCACAGAGATAAAGCCTGAGGATTCAGAGAAACAAGTGACCAATAGCAAACATCTCAGACTCAAGATTAAGCGTCCCTCTTGTTGAGCTCCTCCGCCACTCAGAGCATCTTATTGATCTATCTTACTTTTCTCAGCCTCCTCTTTCCTCTACCTCTTCCTTCTTCTGGGGTTTTTCATTTAGCACCCAAATGCTTGTTAACTGCTTGTTCATCACAGATGTGGTTTGAATGCGTCCCCCCAAAATGCTTGTATTGGAAACCATTCCTGAATGTACATGTTAATAGAACTTAGAGGTAGGGTTCCTGGGAGGCGACTGGGGTGAAAAGAAGCTATGAGAGTGAGACTCCCATTATGACATTAATGTATTTGTAGGAAGAGGGGAAAAAACAGATGTGAGTTTGCAAGCTCTCACTCTCTCACCATGTGCTACTTTCTGTCATGTCATGATATAGGAAATGAGCTCTCACCAGATGCAATCGACCCCTTAACCTTGGACACTCAGTCTCCAGAACCATAAGAAATCAATTCATTTGCTTTATAAATTACCCAGTCTTGGACATTTGTTCTGTCAGAGCAACACAAAATGACTGAGTTAGAGACCTTGATTTTATTTTATTTTCGGCTATGTCCTTGACTGAAAAGTCTTTTTTCCTCCTCTAGGTCTACAAACAACCCTTTGCCTGTTACAGCTTCCACTCTAAAGGATCCATTGTAAACTGATAACATAATACTCTCTTTCATCCTACAAGGTAGTTTTAAAGATGGAATTTCACCACAAATTTACTAAGAACTAAAAACAGGTAACCCTTTATCTAGGGAATGTATGATAGAAAAGTAAGATGCTAGTAAACAAGAGTGCACTGGAAAAATCACAAAGGTTTTAAATATTCAGCTCATTATTTGGATTTTGTAAAGATTTAGCAAATAAATAGATGGATGCAATCAATGACTCTGCCTGGGCAGTTCTTCAAATCAGACTGAAAACAATTCAGAAGCCAGATCTAAAATCACTGAGCTATAATCCTGATATCCATCTTATTTCCTAAGAGTCCTGATTATCTTTGTGCTCAGAAAGTTGCCTTCTCAATACTGCTGCTTCATTAGCAGGCCTCAACCTCTCTGGGGTTCCCTACTAACCTGAGGACTTCTGGTGACCCTGCCCAGCTTAATGGGATCTAATGGGATCATATTTTGTCCATGCCAACACCCTGTCTCTTTTGGTTCAGCTGAGTTCTCTGATCCAATAAATCCTAACCATACTTCTGTTCATATTGAGAGATTTAATGAAAACTACAGTCTCTCCCAATTCCTGGTGTTGACAATTTGGACATGCTGAAACACCTTTGTGTTACACCACTCCCCACCCATCTTATGAATAACTTTTGATCCTGGAGGATTTCTCTCACTGTCATTTAAAAACAGTACAATTCTTTTATCACTTTATTCTACTGGTAATGTAATACATAATTTTATAGTTCAGTGATTTTAAATAATGCTCCATTTAGAAAATAATATGAATAACTACTAGTTCAAGCACAGAATTGTTAATAGACCATGAAAAAGTATTTGTTCATGTAAAGTATCACTCATTGCTTTCTTACCATACTCTTTACCTAAGCACTGTTTTGATGTCTCTGTGCAGTAATAATTTCATTTTTGAACTTTAAAACAAGGCTTGAAATGACTTAAGCATCTGCTTAGCTATGGAGGCATAACCTTCTGTGAGTGCTGATGCCAGGGCATATTAACTGGGTTCCCTGAACATTTTCTGACTTCGCACAGCATATTTTAATAAATTAAAGGTAATGTGAAACATTTCCAACTTAAATAGCAGAGAGGTTGGAGATATAATAAATTAGTCATAAAACATTTTTTATGGCTGAGTGTTCTCCCAAATGAAAGTAGTGGGATCTTAGAATCTGTAGCTTTTATGCAGTGGGAGTAAGTAGAAAAAACTAGAAATTAAAAAAAAAAAAACAACATGGTTGTAGAATTCAAAAAGCAGTTGATTTTCCAGCTTTTGTACTAAACAATGATTCATCAATAAGGCAAAGTGCTGAGGGGAGGATGCAGGACAGCATTTTAAAATTTTTTAAAATTTCCTCACCTCCAAGCTGAGCTGGACAGAAATGCAAAGGGAGACTGGCTGAGAGGCCTTTGTGAAAGTTTATTTACATATTTTACACAAAGGCATCTGGAATGATGCTAAGAAAGCCTTCTAGGCTGTGGATTGAACAGAGAAATGTAGGACTTACATTCTTGACATTGTAGGTGGAAAATGTAGTGGAAAGAATACAAAACTGAAGCCGGGAAAGTCAAGTTCAAATGATAACTCTATTTTTGCTAGTTCATCAATTATAACCTTAGGCAAATTACTTAACATTAGTGTAATAATAACTCTCATAGCAGCCTCTTGGAAGCCTCACTGAATATAATACACTGTTTTATGCAATGTGCACAGATCTTGGAAGAACTTGTGGGAAATTTTTAAAAACACTAACAGTTGCAAGCACTGGCAAGGATGTGAAGGAAAAAAAAGTCAAAATTCTGGCGTGAAATTCATTACAACAACCTATTTGTGCTATTCATTTATTTGCACTTCCAATGCACATAAATCATGGTACAGACTTTATTACAGTATAAATGCTGCTATAGAGATATAATTTGACTTCATTTATAAAAATTTAAATAAATGCAAATCAATAGTATGAATTATTTAAAGATATATACCACAAAGTTCAAAATTGAGATAATGTAGAATAAATACCCTATTGAAACTCATCAGCAACAAATTAAGAGCTAAGAGAATGAGGACTGACAGAGAAATAGGATTTTAGTCAGGAGCTTTACATGAAGTTTCACTGTACCCATAACACCCTTTAATTCTCAAGATAGGTAATACTCATGCACATTCACTATGTTATTATCAAATATGTTTGTAATCTTTTCTGCATTAGCATTTGTAAAGGAACAAAATGTTAAATGGTTCTGATACTTAAAGGTGACTGTGTCCAGAAAGAAGAAATGGCAAGAGAGCTGAGTTTTTGCATAGAATTCAAACATAAGAAGTGAACAGTTTTACCAGCACTAGTACCTTGTAAAGCAGGTGGTTCCCAGCTGTCAGCTACTCCATGATGTATACTTGCATAGATGCTTCCAAGCTGTACCCTGCCTTGAATGATTCCATTTTATAAAACAACATTTTGCTCTATTTTGAGTTCAAATACAGAGGCAGAACAACTTGATAGTTTTGTCTGTGCAAACGGATGACTGTCAGGTGCTGGACACACCACACTTTCTGATAACAACCCCCAGTGGCAGAGCATAATCATAAGGAACAAACTGATACATAAATTAATTATTGTTAAAAATTGGTAAATTTATCATATTAAATCAGGGACACATGATATATCCAACCCATATCAGAGAGAACAAAGCCTAGGAGATACCAGACACGTCTGGATTATAGAGAAAGAACCCCCAGTACTGGAATGAGGCCATGATGCACACAAACCTCTCATCTTCTCAGAACACCTAGCAAACAGACAACAAACTCTGGCTCTCTGTCCCCTGGCCTCAGTTCAGCTGGACCTCCCTGCTTGACCTGCCTGCTGGACTCGCCTGCCTACCTACCTGGGCTTTGAACCAGTTCCGTGCTTTCAAAAATTCTGCACCTTGAAAAAGCTCTGCCCTTAGTCATGCTTCATTGAATCTTGCAGCCTCTGTTAGTCCTTAGCCTTTTGTAACCTACATATCACAGCCTAAAGTGTGCCTTGAATAGTAGAGATAATTAAGACCAGAATAAAATAATCTGTGATTGCCTGCTCATCAGCTTTGAAGTGACATCTAAAGTACTCAGTAAAATAAGGTTGATGAAACTGACATATCTTGAATATTTATTATAATTAGTAAATCCTAACATTGTGGAAAGACATGACCATGCTGGTTTATGTTAATTACCAGCTCATTCAAGATAGTGCCATATGCTTGTAATCCCAACTATTCAGAAGGCTAAAGCAGAAAGAGGTAGCCTGGGTAACATATTCTGAAATAAATAAAACATAGGTAACATGTTTTGAAATAAATAAAAGGGATTGTGGGTGTAGCTCAATGGCAGAGATGTCCAAACATTTCTGATTTGCCATGAATTCAATTCCTAGTACAGAAGTGTGGTGATACACACTTATAATCCCAATACTGGGGAGGCTGAGGCAGGAGAATTGCTTCCAATTAGAGGTCAACCTGAACTACATAGTGAGATCCTGCCTCAGAAACAAAACAAAACCACATACAATTCCTAGTATTGAAAAAGACAAAAAAAAAAAAAGAAAAGAAAAAGAAGGAAGAAAAAAAGAAAATAAAAAACAAACAAAAGAAAAGAAAGGAAAAGAAAAGAAAAGAAAAGAAAAGAAAAGAAAAGAAAAGAAAAGAAAAGAAGCTATATCATCTGAATTGAAGGGCCTGGTATGTTCTATTTTTTTCCAAAACTAGGGATTGAACCTCCACTCAACAAAGCAAACACTCTACCACAAAGCTACCTTTCCAGGGTTATTTTTTTTATATATATTCTTGGTGGCAGTAGAATGAGTGTAATGGTAGGAATGAAGGTTGAGAAGAAGTTGAAAATTATGAGGAAAAGACAAGCGTACAGGCAACATTTTTGAGAGACTGTTTACTTCAGTAAATTTTTTTGTGTGCCCTGGGCACAGTTCAAAAACAAGCCTAGTGTGAAGATGTTTATTATGTATCCCCTCCCCTGGATATTCCTGCCACACTATAAACCAACAGACACTTTAATCAATTACTCTACAGAGAGCAGCAATAACCAGAGAGCACTTGGATTTTTAGAGCCTCTGATTGCTTTGAGTATAGGTCAGTTTACGTAAATGAGAATCAGAAGGAAAAAAAAGTCAACAGGGTAGGTAACTTTGGGAAAACTTACCTCAGAATGAAAATGGAAAAAGTTCACAAACTTGGTCTAGTTTAAAGGATTGGAATGAAAAGATAGTTGGAAAAGGATAGATCCAAAAACCAGAAAGTGACAATAAAAAACAAGAAAAATAGTATGAGAAATGTGGATTAGGAAAAGCATTCCTCAATTTGCAATTACTGACCCATGAGAACACATTTAATACTTCCTTTGCCTTCAATAAATACATTCACAATTAAAAATGCATTATCTATTCACAACACATTGTAAAACTATGTGCTCTCTTCTGGAAGCAGCCAAGCTCAAGTATTTAACTAAATGCTTACAAAAATGTTAATCCTGTGGCAATAATGCTAGGAAAATTCTATACAACAATTGAAGCCAGAATTAAATGATTACAGATGAAGGATGAATCGGAACATCATATTAAAATGTAAAGATGAGAAAAAAGAATATAATTGTAGTAATTAAAATGAGATATAGTAAATGATCTGTTCTTAATAGGGTTACCAAATTTAGCAAATAATAACACAAGATGGCCAGTTAACTTTGTATTTAAAATTTTAAAAAAAGAAGTTTTATACTTTAAGCATTCCATAAAATATTTAGGACATAATTTTATTACAATTTGAATTTGTTGTTCGTATGAACTTCAGAATAAACTGTATTTTATCTGATAACCCTTATACAAATTTTTGTTGTTAAATTAACATGAAACTTGGTCTTAGATCCACTTCTTTCTGCTGGATAATAGTGTACTTAACTTCCAAATCCCAATTTTCATTTTTATAAAAGTGACTGAATTAAAACTACCTCATAAGTTTGCTGTAAAAGTTAAAAATTCCAATCCGAGTAAACTAGTGTCTGGCTCATTTCAAGTGTTCCTAGAAGCACTTGTTAGTGGAAAGTTTTAAATCACATTCTTTTTGTCCATTCAGGAAGCATTGACCTTTATCATATGCCCTTCACCGTGACTTGAACTCCTACATCCTCTATGAAAGGAAGAACACATAGTAAAATAGAATCAAGATTTGGTCAGGAAGTATTTCAATCTCTGGTTCTTTTCCATTTTCATATCCTCTTCTTCTGTTCAGCTATTTAATACCTTTATTCTGTCCCCCAAAATGATGTATAAGAAGAGAATGGGGAAAAATATTTCTTTGTAACACATTACTTTTCCAGTCTATAAAACTTGTATATTCAAACCCTTCTGATGAACTCCTTGCATACTTATTTTTGTTAGTAATTATATGCTAAATTATTTAGAACTTAAGTGCATTGAAAAATAATATTTTTCCCTGCTCCTAGGAATATAGTTGGAGATACTACCAAATTGTGACTAATGGAAGGTGGAAAGAAATTATAGCACTATCCACAACACTTACTTATAAAAATCTTTCTAAAACTCTCCCCCTGGATTTCTCTCCCTATCTCTCCCTCTCCTTCTCCTTTCTCCATTTGCAGTCTGGGAGACCTCCAAATAAGGCACATTACAGGAAGCAGAATCTGCCACAGTTTGGAAGCAAGATGGCTATTCTGTCAGGTCTTCCTGGAGCTGGTTCCAGACAGACACACAGCGCAGAACAGCTATTCATTCACCAAATTTCATTGGCTTTCACAAGAGCCAATGATGGCTGCTTTTAGTATAAACAAGACATGTAGAAAAATACTGGAAGGACAAAGTTGCATATGTCTCTTCTCCTTGAATTCCAAGCAGCCCAGCACTGACAGATGCATGCCTCTTGGGAATGGAGGGAGAATTAAGTATGGGCTTCAGAACTGAAACCCACTATCAGGTAAATTCTCCCGACTCCTACTGCCAGGCCAATAACTATGGATTAAAATGTAAGAACAGTGTAAAACCGGGTGGCTGACCCAGGTGAAAAAGGGGTCGTCTATACCATTCATCCTCCATCCTGGGCAGCACAGCAATCACTAGACCAGCACTTATAGATGGGGCTGGAACAGAAGGGCACAGGGCACAGACCTGAATTCCAGTGGAACAGACTTCTGTTTTGGCCTAGGTCATCACCAGCTACAGCACGGGCTTCTGTGGATCTCTAAGTCCATGTATGTTCTTGTGGCTGTGGGACTCAAGTGTGGCCCAGTCTACAGAAGCCCATGCTGTAGCTCAGAATCTCCTGAAAATGATCAGATTGCCAGCATAGTGAAGCCTCTCTTCCCGGCTCACCAATAGTTGTCTTGTCACATTTGGTGTTAGAATTTCAGCATGGAAATTGGGAGGAATGGTGGCACAAACATTCAGCCTGTAACCTCCACAGAGTTTCTGTTTGCCCTTTTGTGCCCATCTCTTTGTTCAGTTTCCTGGCTAGGCTGCAATCTTATCTGGCTACCTGTGGTAACTTTTCACATCTCTGTAGACTCTCCAGGGGATCCTGAGCTGGAAAGAGAGCTTTTACTATGCTGGCAACCTGATCAGGAGGCTTATTCCAGTCTCCAGAACTCTGAGAAGTAAATATTTCTTGCTTAAGTCACCCAGTCTCTTGTATTCTCTTGAAACGCTGACTGGAGCAGAAATTGGCACCAAAAAGTGGAATGTGGTTGTCAAAAAAATCTACAGCTTGTGGAAGCTTGGGATTTGGACAATGAGTAGAGCCTGCTGGATTTTTGAGGTGTACACTGCAGGAAGCCAACATTACTATTAAGAGTTTCACAAAGGTGGTCCTGGTGAGGGCCCAGACAAAAAAGAGGAGAGCTAGAAAGACTCTGTGTTCTTAAAGAATATTTAAATAACCTGTAGACTGTGGTAGAAACATGGACACTGGTAGTGATTCTGATGAGGTCTCAGCTGGACTTGGGGAATATGCTATCAGATAGTGGAGAAAAAGGTGGTCTTTATTATAGAGCCACAAAGAATTTGACTGAACTGTGTTTGCTTCTAGTGCCTGTGGAGGGTGGATCCTGTGAACAATGAAATTGAATGCTTAGCTATAGAGAATTTTAAGAAGTTGTCTGCTTGCAATAAAATTTGAGAAAGGGGACATGAAGGTAAACTTTTTTACACAAAAGGGAATCAGAACTTAAAGACTAAGAAAGTTTTTGGTGTGTCCATATTGGAAAAAAATGGGAGTGTTGAGAAGAGGATGATGATAAGGGAGTGATGGCCAACTATTGAGCAAGGAGACAAGCATGTGTGTGAACCTACCATGGGTTTCCTCAGCAGTCTTGAAGGATACTCTCCGCTGCCAGGACTGCACCAGCAGGAACTCTGATGGCCAAGACGAAAACAAAATATGGAGTTAGGAGTAAATGTGTTTTAGCTTTCAAGAACATAGAAAAAGGGCTCCAGAGGTGATTTGGAAATTATCACAGCCATGACCTATGTTTCAACAGGCCAGATGGCATCTCACAGAAGTCAAAAGCATGGGCCACCTGGGATTGTGGGAGCAGGGCTGAAGCCTTGGGCACTATCCCTGAATATTGAGCACTGAGATTAAACACCAATGACAATGATGCTGTAGTCTCAGTGGATCTACGTGGCCCAATATAAGTCAAAGAGGATTAATCTCAAATTTTAATACACCATCAAGTTTGGCTTGATTCTCTTGAGGAATCTCAATCTGTCTTTCATTCACTTTCTCTTTTTAACAGTGAAAATATATATCATTACCTGCCTTACCATTGTATTTTTGAAGCACTTTACTGTGAACAACCTGCTTGTAGTCCCTAACAAATTCTAAGTGTATATGATACTCTTCTATGGGGTAGCAATTAGAACTGTTCATTTCTTAATGAAATTTTAAAACTAATAGTCAAGTAAAGGTGACTAAAAATACATGCATATGGATTCAGATGTCAGAAATATCAAACTAGTGTATATATTTGTAGTTATATGAGAACTAAATGTAATAAAAAATTAAAAAGAAATGAGAAGCAAAAAATGTTTGAATTACTAGAGCTACTGAAATGAAAAGAGGCAAAAGCAACCATACTAGAAAAGCTTTTGAAAAGTGTTTATTATTTAAAGATTATAGAAGGGAGAAGGCAGTACAAAGTGTACCTAACTGGCTGAGATCCAGTGTGATATTACAGAGGTTAGGAGCACCAATGCTTATTAGAAAATCCTTACTGAAAGCAGCAAGTAGGGAAAGGCTTTCTGGGGGAATTGATCATGCAGGCTCAGATGATTTTGAATCTAAACCAAGGGAGTGAATGTGTAACTCAGTGGGAGAGTGAGGCATGTGTGAGGCCCAGGGTTCCATCCTCAGTTCCAAAAAGTAAATAACTGATTTGTATTAAGAATACCATCATGTTTAAAGAGAAATAAAAATGGCCAAAGATGCTTATGTCCCCATGGCCAGAAGCTCTGGATACGATATATGGCAAAGAGGAATTAATTTTGGAGATGGAATTAAAGTTGCTAATCAGCACACTCTAAAATAGGGAGATTAATTCTGGGTTACCCCTGTGGCCAAATGCAGTCATAGGGTCCTTAACGGTAGAGGAGAAAGGCAAGAAGAGCTCAGAGTTATGAGATGTGAAGAGGACTTACCTGATATCACCAGCTTTCCAGACGGAGGAAAGGAGCACAAACCAGGGAGCACAGACAACGCGAGGAGATGAGTAAGGCAAAGAAATTGATTCTCATATACAGCCAGCCAAGAGGAAAAGCCTGACAGAGCCTTGATTTTGGTCCAGGGAAAACAATCAGACTTCTGATTATATTTGTGCTTTTCTACGTCACTAAATATACATGAATGACTCTCTACCATTGATAGCTGTGGGCCTTCTTGAGTAGCGGCTGCATTGCTCTGAGCTCTGTCTCCATGTCATGCTGCCACCTCCATCTTCATTCTGTGTCAGATCTCCCTTTGTGTCCTGCTTTCATGCCCAACCTTGCCATCAGATCCGGTGCCCAAGGCCACCACAAAAGGCCAGGAAAGGAAGGCAGTGAGGAAGGGTGAAAGTTAGTGGGAAGGAAGAAAGGAAAGACAGAAAGAAGGAAGGAAGAAAGGATGGACAACAGGAAGGAAAGCAGGAAGGAAGGAAGGAAGGAAGGAAGGAAGGAAGGAAGGAAGGAAGGAAGGAAGGAAGGAAGCAAAAGAAAGAGTACTTTGTACTTTCTGACTCTTAAATTCTAAAATTATTTTACATATCACCTGAAAACTAAAGTCAAAAATCTAATAGGCCAGTAACTATGAGGTGTAAAAGCCAACAAATGATAAACAAACTTTAAAAAAGAAAACTCAGTTGTTTTTGGCATCTATAGTATAACTTTGAGAAAAATATTAATTGATAATGAAAAAAGTTATAGCTGTAGTTATATGGTGTGGAGAGGAAAAACTGCACACATAAGCCTTGGATATATATGCTTCCAAAGCAAGCACACATATAACCCTTGGGGAAAGTCATTCTTCTTGTTAATCTAAAGGGTACTTTCATTGTTTTGGGAATCCCTTTGTCCTTAATGTTGGACAGAAAATACAATTGTTTACATTAATTTTTAAAATTTCTACAGATACCAAATTATTAGGCCTTGAAATATTCCATCTGAGTTTTCTCTCTCTCTCTTTTTAACAGCACAAGAATTGAATTCAGGGTCTTGTGCATGCTAGACAAGCACTCTACCACAGAGCTATATTTGCAGGCTTATCTGTGACTTTCAACTATGTAATTTGGTAAGCATCCATATTATTATCCCTATGTTATAAAGAAAACATTAAAATTTAAGCATCTGTTTTAGCCATATGGAATGTAGAAATAAAATAGAATTATAGGTAACTGAATTTTTACAAATTTTATAATCATTAGCAGTATCAGTACAAAGGAAGAGTTTTCTTACAGCCACAAAGTTCAGCATAGATGCAGTATTACATGGCAATTCTGTTGTGTCTAATGATAGTAGATATCATGATTCTCCTCTCTCTGAATCCAAGTAATCCAAGAATGTCCTGGACTCTGAAATTTTAAGGAAGGAATTGGCATTAGGCAAACATCGAGGCTTCATTCACCCATCTCATGCCAGAGGCCATATCAGTGTCTGCAAAATAAGGCAAAAGGTGGCTGCAGAGCCACCTCATGAAGGTCAGAATCCCCCCCCACCCAGGGTGGGTAATGATAGGAGGCTGAGTCTCATTCACTGGGGCCACCTTGTGCATTTTATTTGAAATTTTTGCCTTGAGTTTTTGAACTAGGTGTATCTTCCTCCTGATTCTGCTACTATGTAAGTGGTTTGATCCATTGCCTCATTTTAATTTATGGGGAAATAAGTTTCTAATGAGAGCGGAACCTCATCTAACTAGGATAGGATGAAGATGTTACTCAAACTTTTAGAAACTATTTTTAATTAAAATTAGTTTCATTAATTTTTACATTGATTTATTCTTTATTATTATTTTCTCACATCGGTAGTCTGTTAAAGCCAACTTTGCGGTATCTAGGTCCAGAAGCAGCAGCCCCATTGAGTTCACCTCTCAGAGCCTCCTCCCCGTCCAGCTGACATTGTTCTGAAATCACACACGTCTCCACTCCAGGCCAGGCTCTTTTTTTCTCCAAGTAAAATCATGGTCCTTCTCTAGCACTACTCTTCCATTTTAACCTATGGCTGAAATGCCATTATCATCTTACCTTGGCCGAGTACATTTTGTTCTTTCCATTTATCCCTTCCAAAGACTATTTCCTATTTCTTTTGTTGAAAACAGAATCTTTATGTTTTATAGAACTTTGCCCTCCCACCCCATCCACCACCATTTTCTACACATAGCACTTAGAATGTCTCCATTTCAAATTAGGAAGTTTTATAAAAGTTATAAGTAAGGGATTTGTCTTTGCAGGTAAAAATCATAAAAAGTTAAATTCATACATTCATATACAGCATAGGTTCCTCTCAGTAAAACATCTGAGAGGATAGCAAAGAGCAATGAAATAAAATGAGATCTGATCAAGACTGAAACCATAAAAAAGAGATAAAATTATGATTCATACGCTATTAGAAACACTTATAATGGTGCAGGAGTCAGAGAACTGAGGGAAAGAGAAAGAATACTGCTCAAAAAGACTTGAAGGACAGGAATCTAGCAGTCTTTTCATTTTTAACAGCTACCTTTAAACAAAACAATAGAACAACAATCAGGGCACCCAAGATAAAGTAGTCTATCAGATTCCTTCCCCTCCGTATTTCCTGGGAGACCTCATACTCTTTCAACTGGTAATAAGTCAGAAAAATGCTGGACCTCAGCCAGAAGGCCATGTAAGTGCACATCTTTTGAGAAGTTAAGGCAATCTAAAGCCCTTTCTCTCTCTTTTCCTTCACCTTTAACTATTACTGTATTCTTCTCCAGGCCAGACTTGGTGGGAAAAAAAGGAATGCTGGAGAGTAATATTTTTGTAGAAGAACTCTGTCTTTGTTTTATTATCATTCCTCGGAAAATGTTAACACAAAATTACCAACTTTCAACAGAAAATTTTAAAAGTATGAAAAAAAAAGTCAAATCTAGAAAAAAGCCAAGCCCCAAAAGTCAGGTTTTTGGAGTTCCAGAATTAGATTTTTACATAAAAGTCACAGAATAAAGCCTAGATTATATACACTCCAAAGTGTGGAAAGCGTGAAGCCTGGGAAAGAAGGATCCTCCTCTTCAGAATCTACTGGATGAATATATGATGACTATACCCTTTTAAATTATCCCCAGGGAGCTCACAAGTCTTAGGAAAAAAGCAGAGAGGAGGCATTTCTGCAGAAGTGACTACCTGAGGACTATAAACTTAGCAGACTCTACTTGGGAAGAGCAGGAATTCTAATACTTGTTACATGGGCAGGAGTGCTCTGCTTGGAACCAGAGAAGCAACCTCTCTTTCTAGCAGGAGACAGAGATCCAACAGTTATTTGAAGGTGCAGTGTTTAGTTTTCCTTCACGATACAATTTGCAGTTAAAAATTTTGAGTTTGTTGATGCTTTCAATTGATTTTTCTCTGTATACCATATTTGTAGTTGAGAAGCTATTCTCTCTGCAGGTGCAAAATCTTCTAGATTAAATACATATTTTCGGTCTATTTTTTGATATGAAATGTACAAGTAGTTCAGTTAATATATTTTCAAAAATGCTGGCTTTTTGCCACTTTTCAGAGTTCTTTTATAAACACTTTTGTAAGACAGAAATAACTTATCTCTATTTATGATATTTGTTTGTGAAATTTAGATGTTGCAGAAGCTTAATTCTCCTCTTTTTATTACAGGAAAGAACTAAACATAAATGTATACAATTACAAAAAGAAGCACCACCAGAAATTTTTCCCCATGTTGAGACATTCCAAAGCACATACATAATTCTGATATTGTACCTTTTACTTGAGTTTTATTGTGTAATTAGCTAGGTCCATCTTTGTTCTCATGGGGATAAATTTCAATGTCTTCCTTTTAACAACCATTGTTTTCACAGATGTCTTGGTATTTGTAGATATTGTATCTGATTTTTGTATCATTCACGATGACACTATATATTTCACCTTTGACTAGGAGAAATTTTGAGTTATTGACATTAAACACAGGAGACCAAGCTTGAGAATGCAAAACCATTCAAAATTATGAAGAAATATTGCATCTGTAAAATTCTCAAAGATGGAAAGGTAAGACCATTTTCTTCTCACCTACTTTTCCATATTAAATTAAAATAATGCAAGACAGAATTATAAATATTCACAAATCATCTTCCTCGTTTCATCTGGTTGTTTAACTCATAATCCTTACGTTAGATAGGGATGCTCCTTAGAACTGTGGTTATCGGAAAGTTTAACCTTTTATTTCAACTTTTGACCAAAAGAAAAAAAAATATTGTAAATATAAGTTTTAATGAAAAAACAGACATTTCACTAGCACTGAAAGGGGAGATTTTTATTTTTATGAACTGAGACAAATTGACTACTGAAGTTTAATTTTGATTCATAACAGAAAAAGATCGGTAAAAGAAGCTATAACTATATATAAATAGAGAAAAGGAAAAACAGATTGGGCATTTTACATGGATTTGGTCCACAGTCAGTCTTAAATTTGATGGGAAAATTATGTTGGATAGATGTGAAATGGGCATTGGACTTTTGTGTTGCATTCTTCATGACAAATCAGTGATCACTTTTGGACAGAGTTTTTTGTGTGTCTATTTATTTATGAATAAAATTGGGTATCAAGTTCTTAAACTTCAGGAATGCTATTATTTCTAAGCTGTAAATAAAACCTCATTTTATTTCCCTTTAAGTGTGCTAATATTTTAGCTTAGAATAAGTTTCAGTATAGTGAACCGCATTCTATAAATTTATGAAGTTTGAGAAAACCACCTTTTCCTCCAAAGTGGCTATTGAAAGAACTAATGTTCATTAGGTCATTTAAATGGTTTTGAATCAACTTGCTCTTCCTTCTACATGTTGTGGAATGCATTTTCTTTATTCTTGTAATTCAAAATATTTCGTTATTTCTATTATTAGTAAAGGCTTTCGGGAGTTATATGATTTTCAGATAGATAGATAGATAGATAGATAGATAGATAGATAGATAGATAGATTCTGGAGATAAGTAATGTTTCTTTATTTCTCTAGTATCTTTGATTTATAAGATTATATTTGTGACCAATAAGTTTTACTTTTTAGTTTTAAGATTCAAAAGATAATTTTTCTTATTATAATGAGTTCTTTTATAAAGAATATTTTTGCTCACTTCTATCTTCTGTATGATCATGGCTCAATTTTATAGTTTTTTACAACCTGCTTCTAACCTTACTTCTTTCCTATAAAATCTGAACCTTCTTGAATTTCTTTCCAGAATAATTTTTTTTCCATTCAGTCTCTTTTCTTTTCTCATTTTAGGCTCGTCTGCTCAGATTTTAATGCTAGTATTCATAGCTTCCCTCATTTATCTGTGTTTCTGCTGACTTTCTTACATTGCTTTAGAGTGATAATACAAAATATATGCTTTTGGACAAGATCATCCACTTTATGTATTAGAATGTAATTTATTGCCCAACCTCTTTTTCCATTATTGGAGAAAGCATTTTTGCTTCTCTATGACATAAAATAGTACAGTCTACAGAATAGTAGGAATCTAAACTTAATAATTTTAGGATTTAAGCACATAGATAAAGATAAATGACAACTTGGAATAGTGAAAAAATAAAAGCCTATAACAAGTGAAAAGATGAACTTCAAGGAGAAGACAGTAATTTAGGCAAGTGGATAAACAGTATCCAAATAATTCATTTTTCTTTGGGAGAAGTATAAACAAATTCCTTATCAAAATATTTAATTTTGATGGAATATTTAAATATAAAATATACCTTGCAGTATATGTGGCTCAATGGGGGATTTTAGCAGCTAGTAAAGAATTATGTGCCAGTTTCCAGTTTTCTTATGCTTAGAAAATCTAGGAAAAGAATAATCATATGAGAAAATAAGAGGAAATATGAGTCTATAATTGATTAAGAACCAAGTAAATGGAATAAGCCATCATAATGCTAAGTTCAAAGACAACAACAGTAGAGTATTACTACCGAAATTAGTGTCTTGATCCTATTGCATTACCATTTAAAAATATCTATCTAGTAAATAATAATACTCAGTGTTCAATACACACATATAATTTTTAAAGGCAGTAGCTTATTAATTATGAGAACCATCTATCAGTAATTTTTAAAAGTCTGTAATAGAAATTTTGAAATGTTCCAAATTATCTAAAAGCAGAATTAGTACAAATATGTATGCAGAATGGCCTTATTTAATAAGCATAAATCACCATTTGGTGGTACAGATTTGACTATGCAAATATCCAGGTGTTTGATGCTCTGAAATGAATGAAGGCTTGTTGCTGGGATGCTGGATGCAAAGGCCCGACAATCTTAACATAAGGAAGAAAATTGAAAGAGAAATTTAAACTAATAGCTAAAATCACAGATTACATTAAATAAATGATAAAATAGCAGGGTTTGAGAAGCAGGTTGTCAGTAATGGTTAACCATTTCAATTGGGCTATTTATACAATTTTCTGTAATTTTCCACTTTTTCTGCTAAAGCTATCAAAAATGATCACTGCAATTTCATATGAGATATTCCACAGTTTTTCCATGGCATGATTAAAATCAATGGCAAATATTTTGAACTGTCCCCCCACATCCACTTGAAAATGAATCATGATCACAACAAAAAACTGAAATCTTTTCCACGAAGCAATGAGTTGCTATTAAGTGGTTTGTATGAAAAGAAGGCACTGAATGAATGAATCTTGTTGTCATTTTTGCATTCCTTCTCCTTTGCCATTTTAGATTTTGATAACAAAGATAGGATGCATTCAAAATACAGGCTGGAGAGAGTAGTTGTAAGCTTTGGGAAACTCCTAGAGGCTCCAGAACAGCTGCGTGGAGTGTGTGTTTCCTCTTTAAACCGTGCTTGGAGAAATATCCTGTGAAATCTAAAGCAAGTAATATTACTCTCCAGGTAGGAGATGATACTGGAACCTTTTTAGGCTCTGTGGTTATCAAATTAATTCAGAGGGGATCATAAATGAAAAGGGTTTGAAGTGTATGTCTATAAATTTCCTTGGAAAAACCTTAATCCACTTCTTCATGGTTTTTAAAGCTAAAATAAGTCACTCTGTATACCATCTTGAGATACCTTGAAGGAGACCATTGCCTCTGAGGTAAAATGCGCTGTGTAAAATGCACATCCGGGAACGGAAGCCCACACCCTGACTCAACCCCTGCCACTTGTCTCACATTATATCGTACAGGCTACATGTAACTCTATCAATTCTGTGCAGTTTCATAGGGAGATAGGATGAAAACAGTGGATTCTGCTGCTGAGTACCATCCAATGGAAAAGCAAAGATCTTCAATCATGAGAAATATAACAGTAAACCTTAGTAGCAATGTGTGACAAATTGGTGCAGTCCAGTTGTGAGATGTAGTGTGTTTAAAAGTATGCTATTATGTGGGTCCCGAACAGCCCCTTAGTATAAAATTTTGTTTCAAACAGCAAAAAATGCTAAAGAAACATATAAAGTTTACAAATAGTTTATAGCATTATATTAATGCAAAAGTGACTATGAAAATTTTTTACAAGTTTTTGAGGGGTTGTGAACTGGTTGAAAAAGAAAAGATATTGGAATGTCTTGCTACATCAGAAACTCAAGAGAACATACATAAAAAGAGCAAAACAGTTGGGCATGGTTGCACACTTGTAATTCTAGCACTCAGAAGGCTAAAGTAGGAGGACTGGTACAAGTCTGAGGCTAGCCTGGGATACACAGTGAATCCAAGACCGATCTGAACCACACAGTGAGATCCTGTCTCAAAGAAAAAAAAAAAGTCAGGGCAACGAGTCTATCAAATAAAAAACTGACTATTGGAGAAATTTATAAAGATCTAAACATCTCTTATGGCTCTATTCAGCAGCATTCTAATAATATATTTGAACATGAGGTGAGTAAGCATGAATTTGCTTCTTGCTTTTGGATCTGGGAACAAAAGAAACAATGTTGGTCAATTTTATTGGGGCTGAATGATTACACTGCTTTGAATTCCAGCTTTTTAAGAATTATCATTTTGAGAGATGAAATTTGGGTCTACTTATGAGATTATGATCCTGAGATCAAAGTTCAGAGTTCTCAGTGGAGAGCATCCAGCTCTACTCATGCCAAAAGAAAAAAAAAATGTGTGTCAATAAAGATCCAAAATCAAGGTGAGGTAGATTGAATACTTTGACCTTTCTGGAGTTATGCAAACTGAGTTTATTACCACAATGACTTCTATGAGCTTGGAGGTCTATAAGGACTTAGAATGTTTAAAACACTATGTTTATAGAAAACAGCCTGAGAAATGGGCTAATGATGTCATCTTCCACCATGATAATCATACAATACTTCTGTCAAGGGCATTTATTTAAAATAAAAACATCACAGTGTGTCATCCACCTTATTCACCATATATGGCACTGGGCAATCTCTGAATTTTCCCCAAAGTCTAAATCACCATGAAAGGTAAACATTTGAATCAACTCAGGACACTGAGACAGGCACAACACCATAACCTAAGAGATACAGGAAGGAGAACTTCCTCAACTGCTCCAGAAAGTGGTAAGAACAATGAGATAAGCAATGGCAATGCATCTTTTACTATAATATACTTTTAAGTTTAAATGTTCAAAGTATTTCTTGATCATACCATATATCTCTGTAGCCTTGCTTTATTTTTTCTTCTGCTTTAAACGTTCTCACTTCTCAGGCATTCTGGACAAATTTTCCCCAATTCTGCCATCCTGTTGTTGATCCTTTCAAGAACTATCCCTTTATTCCTCTGCTTTTCTCCACAGTTCTTTCTACGTCTAAGTACAAAAAAAAAAAAACCTAGGTTCCTTAGTTGTCTTTATTGCATTAACCCGTATTGAATTTGATAGGAACTCAAGACAGAAACTATGTTTATATCACCAGCATCAAGAATAGTGGCTGGTAAAGAGTAGAAATTCACCAAATATTTCTAGAAAGAAGCAATCAGAAAAAGGGAAAAAAGAGGTATTGTAAAAAAAAGAGATATAAAAATCAGACAACAAAAGAACAAAGAAGAAAAACAAAGAGTGGGGGCAAGGAGAAGAAAAGTGAATGGAAAGGAGCAAGAGAATGCAGAATTATAAAATAAGTCTTCAACCACATTGTGATATCACTATTCATTAAAAGTGAAAGATCAGGGTTAAAATGTATTAATTTGTGAGGTACAGAAATCAGAAAATAGTAACTATCATAACCATCAAGATAGCTTACCATTTAACCAATCAATACAAGACTCTCTAGGAAAATTCATTCCAGAGTCCTGAAGTAAAATGGATTAATTACTTAAGCCTTTGTCAACATTAATCTACTTTTTATATGAATCAAAAATGAAAATCAGACAGTTATTAACTGAGATTTAAGATAAAAATATCTGATTCTAATCTTGAAATAAATATTTTTGAGAAACAACTTATATCTCTGACCATCACATGTAGACAAATGCTATTTGATCTAAGCTAGCTATCTTGTAGAATTTACTGGTAAAAGTAGAGAAATATAGATTAAAGTAATACAAAACAAGTAAGGAATGGCATGAAAATGAGAAGCATAAAGAGAGAAAATGCAAAGGCTCAGATACTTTGATAATTAGACATTAAGGTAAGTCTATTTAAAATATTTTATCTATCAAACTTTATTGTCCCAGATCAGGAATGAAAATTGTCCAACAGAACACATTTGGTTAAATACAAACTATTTAGATGCTATGATAGGTCCTTAATTATTCTTGTATTCTAGTTACTTTCATTTTCATTGTATTTGGTTCAGTATTTTATTATATCAGGTTAATGGGAGAAACATTTTGTCTATCACTATATGCAGTTACTTCAGATTTTTTAAGTAGTCTTTAAGTTTTGGTCATGTTTTTCTTTTATCTCTCTCTAACTTGCAGATTCCTTCTCAACTGCTTGATGCTATTTCATGACATATTTTAAAGATCCTGGTTATACAATTGTGCACATGTATTTTTGCTTTCCCTGACTAATGAAATACCTTGGTCTAGTCCACCATAGTGTGTCTGGTCATGGTTACACCAAATACAAAGACATCTTGGTCCAACACAGTTGTGTTTAGAAAAGAAAAAAATGGAAGAAGAGTAATATACCTAATTTCTTTCATTATTCCTTCCAATTTTTCCGAAGATAAGATTGACAGCAGAAAGGATTAAGCCAGCTGGAAAAAAAGATAAACATCCAATAGGCAATCTAAATTATGTGAGGTAATTACTTCTAAAACACTTGGCTGCAGTTTTCTACCTGGCCAACATAAACTTCTGTTTAGAAGCATGTTTAGAGGAACTGTATTGTCTTTCCAACATTTTCAAACAGCTACTTTCTTTTAAAGAAATCAGTACTTAGCCAGGAGTTCTGGAAAGAGTGACCTCCGCAGACATCACTGTTAGTAGAACATCAATGGCAGGTTCTCAAATGAATTTCCAAAGACCAAAAAGCCATTGTCTTAAATATTTTTATATAGCTTCTACAGGAAGCATTAAACTTAATTTTTCTACTTTTTTTGACAGAAGTTCCCAAATAGATTTGTGAAAGTATACTATGAAATTCCTGTTCCATGCTGGCAAATTCTCCTAAGGATTATTTTAGCAATAAATTCATTGCAACAGTTATGACCTAGAATGAACTCACAGGCTTCCATTGGAATCCCTAGTAAGCAGTGCCCCATAAAATAATTTTTTTCTGTGTTTTATGGTTTAAAAAACATCTACTCAGTAATGATAATATTTTCTTTGTTCTTTTTCCTTTTTATAGCAAAAATGTGAGTCTATAGACTAGCTCTCTAATTACTGATGTATAATTCCCAGTATCTCTTCTTTATGTCATTTATGACCCCCATTAAAATAAAGCAAAGCAACAAGTAAGCAGGTAAATAATGATTTTAATATGAAAGTAATTCAGTTTATTTGAGACTTTATAATTATTTAATATAAAAATTTAAAAATTTAAGAACTCACCAAATCACTAGGTGTCTGTGGAAAGCTCTGACTTTATTTTCCATAATGAGATGTGAGTAGGGGATAGACTGAACAAATTACAACCTCAAAGAATCCAAAAACCTTATTTTGTCAATAGTTCCAACTACCTCTACGTCATTTTCATTCAAATAAATAAAATAATAAATAACAAAAAAATTATGACTTACATTTTGTATATAGCCTCTCCTAATGGTGCTTTGATTATCCAATGTAGGCACATGTCATGTAGGCATGGAAAAATCTATCATTCCACAAACCTGGGTAATTAGAACCTAAATAATGGGTTTTCTGACTTCCCATGGAGGTCTTGTAAACCCCTGCAGTTGATTTTAATGCTTTCCTTACATGTTTCTTCTTGCCCATGGCACAGTTACAGGAAGAGAATTCCTCTGGACTCAGAATTAAGCAGAAAGAGATGTTCTTGATATAGAGTGTTGCTCAAGACAGAAATTGCTTTTATAATCTTTGTATACCATGTGACTGACTTATTAGGCACTCAATAATGACTGACAAATGAAAAAAAATAATGACAAGCAGTGAGTGGGAATAAGGATCACATTCAATCTTTGTATAACCTTCTACTAGTTATGTGAACATGAATGTACCATCTAATCTATTTGAATATCAAGCTTTTTATCAAAGAAATGATCACATAAGTAAAGGTTCTGCCTACTTTAATTGCATTATCCTGAGCTCTGCATGAAATAATGGATATGAAAACTTTTTAAAATATATTGTATTAGAATGAAACTTGTATCTTTTCCTTCAGTACGATGATCTATCCATTGTTCTCTTCATACTTCATTCACTCAACTCAGTGAAGCAAGCCAGTGGTGCTTCATTGATTTGTCCCTCAATGGAACCACATTAAAATTCTGGAAAAGTGGCTTTGATACATACTCATCGCTCCTAATTTGTAAATTGATCTGTTAGAAATTGCCTCGTGCATCAATTTCTCAGAATCCTGGTTCAGATGTCTCATTTCTCTCTGCTCTGATTGCAGAAACTCCAACATCCAATGAGCTCAGAATTCTTGACAATCTCTGTTAAGAAAATGTTGGGGTCTTCCTTTGAGCTGATCTAGCTGTGTCGCTTCTCTCCTTTCTTTCTCTTAATCCAATTCAAGTCTCAGCCTCTTTGCATACAGGGTCTCATACTGCCCACCTCCTCCTGTCCTGTGGATCATCAACAGGCATTTCAGACACTGAGTCTCAAGGCCTTCCCAGACTTAGGGCTGTGGAGAGTGCCAAATCACACAATCCGTTTCTAGCAGACTGAGGCAGCTGACTGGAAAGCCAGCTTCCTT
Organism: Hydrochoerus hydrochaeris; assembly: GCA_004027455.1. NCBI lineage: Eukaryota > Metazoa > Chordata > Mammalia > Rodentia > Hydrochaeridae > Hydrochoerus > Hydrochoerus hydrochaeris. The sequence goes on along the minus strand of PVLA01003490.1, from coordinate 89,470 downwards.
ATCTCTTTAAAATAGTTAATGGTTAGCTGGACATGGTGAGACATGCCTATAATTCAGTCTATTTGGGAGGCTGAGGCAGAAGGATGGCAATTTAGGATACCTATGTCAAATTTAAACTTTTTTCAAATTGATGAGGTTGTAACTCAGTGATAACACAGGATTAGCATGTAGCCTGCTTAAGGTCTTGGGTGGAATCCCTAGTCCTGAAAAAACAAAATGAAAAGAAAATAATTGATGAAATGTAAGTGCAAAATTTAAACTTTAATGTATATAAAGTTAAATTATATATATATATATATATATGTGTGTGTGTGAATATATACATATATATATATATATATATATATCCCCTCTAATTACTACACCTTATTCTATCTCTCCATGTTCTCCAGTAGATGATTATTTTTGTTGTTTACCTATCCAAAGTCTCTACTCAAAAACAAGCAAACAGGAAGATACAGATACATGATCCAACTTTTCTTGAATTCGTTCATGAAAGCAATTATAGGCTAAATATTTTTTGCCCCTGAATTTTTACTCCACAACTTATGTCTATTATTTTTGTATGTTATTTTGTTGCTTTTTTGAAACAGGGTCTTGCTATGTAGTTCAGGCTGGCCTTAAACTCATCTTGTAGCCTCAAACTTACCACTATCCTCCTGCCTCAGCCTTCCTCTTGAATGCTGGAATTAGGTGTGTGCCACCAAGACTGGCTATACCTAGCATTACATAATTATCAGTAGAATTATTTCTCCAATATTTGTTTGTGAGATGTGTGCAAGAGCCAGTGTGCTATTAATAGTCTTTATTGATTCCAATCTTTTTCTATTACAAATGGTACTATAAAATAACTTAGTGCATATATGGTCATAGGAATGTGGTTGGGATTACCTTCTCAAAGTATGAATACATCTGTAATGTGTATGGTTTCTGTCTAGAGTCTTACTCATAAAATCTTTATAATTTTTAACTTTTAGCTTTGTTGAAAAGTATTCTGTCCTTTTGGTCTGTTTTTTATGTGGATATTTCTAAAATAATGTTTTTTTTCCTTTTATGGCTTTTGAAATTTGAGTCATTGTTAGGCTTTTTTATATAAGATCTTTTACTGGTACACATTAATTATGCAGAATGATAGATTTGATTGTTGTATTTTCACATGTGTGTAACATATTTTGGTCATGTCTTCCCATTATCTTTTCTCACCTTCCGTTTTTCCCTTCCACTTTTTTCACTCTCTAAATTTCCCTTCTACTTTCATATTGTTTCCCCTAGATTCCACATAGGAGAGAGAATGGGATACTTGTCTTTGTCTGAGTTTTCTTAGCGTCCTGATCTTCAGAAAGGAATTCACAGCAGTCAAACTTCCAGTACATTAGAAGCCAAACCCTGCTTATTAGCAGCACCACTGGACACCGTGCCAGTGAGCCCGGTCAGCACTGATCGGATCTCAGTTTTATTGCACCAAATGGAGCTGGCACAATAAATAATCAGGACGCAAATCAAGCTGTCAACGGGTTCTGTTTAATACCAAGTCCTTTCGACGCAGATTGTCATTTCTCAGGCTCACATAGGACCCAATCATTATCTAGCCAATCTGCAATTTATGTGATTTAAATATTAACTTCTAGGATAAATCAAACATTCACTTGTTTCTCAGATGTCTTCAGGGTCATATTTGTGAGTGAAAATCTGCCACAGTCAGTTTACTATTTTGTCCTGAAAGAAGTCTTTCATCTCCATCTTTTCTAACAAACACATATGCACAGTTTACAGGGCACTTTACATTTATCCTAGATTACAGGCAGGATGTACTTATGGGGAAAATATTTAAGCCTTTATCACATATATATTTTCATAAATGATTCAAATACTTAGGATTCTTGAACTGAAGTTTTAAATAAAGAATTATTTGATTTTTCTAATATCTGCCAAAGTCCTTTGAGCATAGTGGGTGCATCATAATGGTTATTTAATTTAAAGGGAATTTGAGCACAGCAACTTCAGAAAGAGAGCTTTTGTACAAGGACAAGGAATATACAAATTTATCCCATCTCAGATGTGCCATCTAGATTATTATGCATATAATAAAGATGCTCTTATGGATATTATAGCTTAAATTATCTCCATTTCATTGCTTTTAAAAATCCAAATTAAAATTCTAATGCAAAAAATCATTCATTTCAATGCCGAAAAGCTGTATCCTCTGCTTCCTTTATATTGTAAAACAAACACACCACATGTTGGGTACAAAAAAAAATAGCAAATCCAAACTCTGTTTCTGAAGAAGTGGTGGTACTGTCTAGTGTTAAAATCCTGGATTATAAAATACAGTTATCTTACAGTCCTACTTTTTCTCTAAAAATTACAAGTAGGTAGAATTTCAAAAAAGTCAGCCAAAGATAATGAATTACAAGATGGGAACCAAGAGAAAAAAGAAGCATTTTAGATAATTCCTCCTTGTATGGGATGTATTTACTATTAGGGGGCACATACCAAACAATCCACACTGGGTGGAAAACCTGTTGGAAGAAGGTGAGCGTTAAACGGAGTTGCTCGCGGAGCCATGCACCAGTCATACATCTTCATTAAAGATACCCTTGTCAGTATACCTTCTTGCCAGTACTCGAAACCTGCCTGATCCTTTGTTCTTTATTTATATCATCAACTCTTCATTTTGTTAGTACTTGGACAGTTAAATATAAATTATACTCTCCAGAAAATTGCACAAAATTATACAAAATGAATGAATATGAAATGAATGGATACAACTATAAATGTACAATTATTATCTCTCAAAAACTGCTTGCCATATTTCTTTAATTAACTCATTTTCATGCTTCCAGCTATGAAAATGAGAAAGCTTTTTATAATGTCTTCAGATATGCCAGCCCGGGTTATTATCACCTCTTGCCAGGATTATAACCTCCTCACTGGTCTCCCTAACTCTGTTTTTGTGCCTCTCTAATATATTTTTATGAAGAGCTTAAGTGAGCTTTTCTTTTTTCTATTACTTTTTATTAAAGTACAATACATATACACAAAAACCCAAATATGAGTACATTTTATCATGTTTTCACAAGCAGACAAAACCAATGTAGTCAAGAAAGAACATTATTGGAGCATAGCATGTTTACTTCGTCTATTTTTCTGCTTTTATATATGAACTGATGTAAACTGCCTTGTTTTTGCTGGGGATTGTGATAATAAAATTAATACAGGTTGGTACGTGCAGTTATTGTTTAGCATTGTATGCATAATATTATATACTTTATATACTTGTCCACCAATTGTATTTAGTTTATATACTTGTTCATCCATAAATTCCAATTTACAGTAGGTGGCTGGTACTTTCCCTTTTAAGTCTATCATGCAATTTTGCTTCCATCTACATTTTTGTTCATATCTCTTCAAGAGCATATAAATGCCTTGCTATTATATGTGTAGATAAAAATACACTAAATAATGTATTCATTCAGCTTTGCTACATACTTTCAAAGTTGGATAACAATTTATACTAACAACACATAAATGAAAGTTGCAACTACTTCAGAACTTTGCACTTCATATTTTCAATCTCTTTTCTGTTTTATTTTTCATAAGCTTGTGTAGTTTTCAATTTCTTGGGCATCTAGTGAAGGTGAACACAATTTCATGTTTTCTAGCTATTTAAATGTCTTCTGTGACATTCCTACTTTTTGTGTGGGTCTATCCTGGCTTTATTTACTGATTCAGAGTGTTTTAGACTTTATGAATTGAATTCATTAAGCACTGTAAACAACTACTCCTTATGATTTGTGTTTTCACTCTCTTCTTGATGATATTTTAGAGACAGAATATTTAAATTGTGATGTAATTTTATCTATCTCTTTATTCCTTTTATGGCAAATATTTGTGTCATTTAAAAGAATATTTTCCTTTAAATTCTTTGTCATTATACCTATTACATATACATTAGCAAATCACCTAGAACTGATTTTTTGGTTTGGTGTAAGTTAGGGGCCAAGATAAATTTTACTAGCTAGATATTAGATAATTCAACACACAATGAAAAGAAACTCTTTGCAATACTGCATTGAAATTTAACTCTTGTCACAAATCAGGTTTCCACGTACATATGGGTCTCTTTCTTTTCCATTACTCAGCTTGCCCATCTTTGGTCCAAGCTTTCATTTTCTTAACCGTCATGCTTTATAGCAGCCCTGATTCTTAAAAGTTAGTATAAGTCCTATACCTATTAATTCTTCTTCAAGATTATTTGTAATATTTTGGTCTGTATTTCCATATAAATTTTAGTGGTGTGCACCAATTTTCTGAGAAAAAAAGAAAATTTGGATAAAACTACAGGAAAATTATTAAATACTTTTCAGATAAGTAATATTGAATCTTACAATGCATGAGCATAGTATATTTCTTTACTTATTTCGGTGTACTTTCTTACCTTTCAGCAATATTTTGCAGTATCTAGTAAATTTTTGTACATTAATTATTAGCTTTATTCTTCAGTATTTGATCTTCGTTATTATTGATTTCAGTTTATAGTTCTTTTACATTTGTTGCTAGCACACGGAACTATTGATTCTTTCATAGATATTGTTATTTTATTAAAATTTTTATTGTAATTTGTATATTCATTTAAGTTTTTCATGTATTATAATATAACATTCATAAACAAGATTTTACTTCTTTCTTAACAATTATAATACTTGATTTTTAATTTTTTTGCCCTATTGTATTAAGATTTCCAGTGCAGTATTAGATAGAATTGATGAGAGTTAGAATTTTTGTTGGATTTTTGATCTTGGTAGAATTTTTTCAGTCTTCTACAATTGACTTTTTAATTAATACATTTTTATCAATAGTTTTATAAAATTAACAAACTATATTTGTAAAACTGATCAAGGGTAGGTGGTGGAATTTTTCAAATATATCTTCTATATCAGTACAGAAATGCAAATTTGTTCTTACTTTGTAAAGCAAGTGAAGGCCTTAGAAATAAGAGAAATCACACCGTTCATAGTGCTCTGGGTACCCAATAAGCACTCACAAGGAAGGTTAGAGGCATAGACGGAGTTGAGAAAGTTTTTTTCATCATGACGCTGAAGAGAGCGAAAACATTCCCTCTATAGAATGTTTTCTTTTCCCCCTTTGTCTGATAACTTTTTTTTGCTTTAATCCTTAGCACCTGCCCACAAACGCACATACACTTTTTTCCATAAGCTTGTACTCTTACACTTGATTTTGATTTCAATTTTTAATTGTCTAGTGGCTAATGAAGGTAGTGTTTATAGAAAAGGCATGAAGGCACGATTGCTTCTTCTTACCAATCTATCTTCCCAGAGGCAGGTCTGCCCAACTGAGCCAGTCTTAGATCTCTTTGCTTTTGGCTGGAATAGGGTGTGTGGTGGCCTCAGGGGTTATTAAATTTAATATCATATCCATGATATGAGAAAATATGCATCTACTTTATGTCCCTGGTTCCTGGCACAGACCTTAAAAATCTCTGGAATTACCTAAGTAACAAGCATTGTTTGTTAAACACAACTATCTCCTTCTAACCATACCAGAATTAATGCTAAGGAAGTGACTCACTGGCATGGTCTTATTTGTTTGTTTGTTTGTTCATGTGTTGTGATAACCAAATGCCACAGACTGGGTAATTTGTAAAGCAAAGAAATTTATTTCTTACTCTTCTTAAGTGAAGGAAGCCCAAAGTTTAGAGACTGCGTGTGGCGAGAGCCTTCTTGATGGTGGACATTCTCTACAGTCTCAAGATGGCCAGAGTATCACATGGTAAGATAGATCAAGCTTCCTAACACAGGGCTTCTTTCTGTAGGCCAGTAATGCCAACATGACATCATTTAATCCTAACTGCTTCCGCCAAGCCCCATCTCTATTACCATTAACACCTGACTCTAGGGGTTAAATTTCAGCATGAGTTTGGGAGATGACAATCATAGACCATGGAAGACGTGGTGACCCCCTTGATGTCTTCAAAGCGATCCCCAGCAGCAGCCAAATAAGCCAGACCCTCAATCCTGGATTTTCCAGTGTCCCATAATACTATAAGAAAATAAGTTTTGCTTTTTAGGACACCCAAAGTTTTGCCCTTTATATGGTGTTTTCTTACTGAAGCCTCCATAGCATATGACTCCTGAGTTTCCTACTTACTGCTGGAATATAAAGTAGGGATAGTCTTTGAAAGTCAATGTTTTTAACTTGTGCTGTCTGTCCTACCTCCAGACAGTTAATGTCATAATCGAACTAAATTGTAGGCATTCAGTTTATATCCAATAACTGATGTCATGATTCAATGTCAAAAGCACAAAAATCTTAAATTCTCATTCCAGCATTCTGGAGGTACAAACAGGGAAACGGTGCTATTTGTTCCCTGAGGTTCACATCTGCTAAAACATAGACACCTACAGTTTGCAAACTGTTCTCATCTTCAGCTGTATTCCTAACATCTAGAACACAGTTGGCACATAGTATAGACACTCAGTAAATATTTATTGAATAAATGATGAACCTATAGCTTTTTTGCTAGAAAATTGGACTTTATTTAAGTGCTATCAGATATTTTTAAAATAATTTTTCCTAAACTAGAATAATACCGGATTTTCTTGGCTTATTAAACCTGGATAGGATTACTTCGAAACTCCAATTTCAAAGTATAGCAAACCCTTAAAATTTGCACATATTTACTTTATTTTTTATTTTGTGGTGACCTTTATGCAATATATGTGCCTTTTGCATCAGAACACACACACACACACACACACACACACTTTACCAAACATTTTGTAAATTAATACCTTCATAAGAGGTTTGAGAATAGAGGCTGGAGTCACATGACACAGCATGTGTCTTCTTCTCATGCTGCTTCACCTCTGGATCATCCCATCTATGACGTCCTAACACCAGGTCACATCCATGCCCCACAGAGACTCATTTTCCCAAGTGATCTAATCAAAGCATTTTCCAAACAAAGGCAGCTTGTTTCCTAAGTTTCTTCCTCCTACCAGTCATGAGAACTCAATTTTCTCCCTCATTACATTTTCCCGTGAGCAAAACAGTTATGGATGCTTGCGAATTTATTTTATTAATTCTCTGCTTGAACTTCAGATGAGTAAAAGAAATAAGCACAGTGGCACAGGTCTCACTTACTTGGCCCAGATTCCCTCCTTTCTTCTAATCTGGGGTTGGGAAGGCCTCTTCCCTGAGGCTCTAAAAGGCTGTAGTTTCTAGAATTTTCCATGTAGTTTACTATCTTCCTCCTTGGGGATATTTCTTGGCCTTGGTTTCTTCCTTTGCATTCAAGACCAGCAAATAGCTCCCCTTTTCCTTCCAATCACAAGGGTCTTGTAGTCAGAAGAATGACTGAGAAAGGCACAGATGCACTGGACTCAAACAAAACAGTCTTTTTAGATTTGTAATTTAAGAATTAAATATGATTTTAAAAACCCTTAACTAACCATCATTCCGAGTCTTTTGACCTCCCTCACACCTTTATTCACGAAACTCTTCCCACAGCTGTATGTCTAATCCCACATACAAGGAAGGTGTCAAGATCGCAAGCTCCTGCCCAACCTTCCCTTCCCGTTTCTAAACTTATTATCCAGAGATCACTCACCACAGGGACTCCATCCTTTCTATGACCAGAGTCCCTGTAAAATGTATTTTCTCTGCACTTGCAGCATAAAGACAGTGGCCTGCTAAATGCCAGCAAGGTGCCTTTATTCCTGAAAGTGCCATTTCTTATAATATTCCACATATGACTAGACAATTGATGGATATTGGCCCATTCTAAGTGATGGGGCTTATTTGTCTGACTGGAGGGAAAGATCCCCATATTTCTACTACCTGAGGTCTAATTCATTGTGTATTTAACTCCGGGAGGCAGTCTGTGTCCATAGCATCTGTCTCCCAAGCCTGAATGAAGTCAGCAGTTGCAACTCTATTGAGACTTTCCTTGGTGAAGTTAATGTTGCTCTCCTTCTTCATGCCTCTTGGCATAGGTTCACTAATATTGAGGTTATGTTCCCCTTTCTCCTCCCTCTCTGTTCCTTCCATCTGGGCTCCAGCTCATTTAGGTTTCCCACTTGGTTTGCTGTCCATGCGCCAATCTTCTCTCGGAGAGACCCACAAACGTTCTCAGAAATAATGATCTCCCAAGTCTCTAGGCATCCCTGGCTACAGTCAAGCTGACACTCAAAATTAACAACTCACGAGATCCCAAAATGCAGTTAGGTGATGGCTGAGGCCTTCTGCCCTTGGGATGAGAAGGCAGTGGTTTCAGCACTAACTCTAGGATATGGGAATTCTAATCCTCGTGGAGATTTTCCTTTACTCTTCTGTTCTATACTCAGGGATCCTGAACTCTCGTGTGTTCAGGTTTGTCCTGTGATAGTTTCAATGCAAGACCTAGACCTGTCCACCAATTCAACACAAGCATAAGCTCATCAGAGATTTAACAAACTTATATAGTTTTAAATTCTGAGAAGTCATGAGGAGATTCATGCTGTAGTCTTGAGTTCTGTGCAGATTTGTGAGATTATCAGGACTTCCTCTTGCTCTTCTATTCTTCATCTCTTTTACATCCTTTTCTCCTCATTCCTAAGATCAGACAAATGGTTCTCGTTGTCTCAAGTAAAGTAGCTTTGTTCTCTTACACGATATACATGTTCACCAAGTATTCCACCTACAGCATTTTCCAAAGTCAATTTTCTCCTTAAGTTAAAAAAATCACAATCCTCTTATAGTAGGTAGAAAATAAATACATTAATTTATTAACTGTGCCAAAAAACAACAAAGAAAGTAATTATTAATTAAAATCTCAAAAGCATATTAACAAAAGCATATTAACATTTTGGTGAATTCATTTTTATCTTTTTTTACAAAAAATGCACATGCACAAATGGCATCACATCAGAAATTACAAAAGTTTTTCTTCTTTTGCATAATTAAGCAACATATCTTTAGATATTTCTACATGAAATAAGCATATAGAATTTAATTATGTGGATTTAAAAAATTTATTTAACCAGTATTCCACAACTTGGATATTTCAGGTTTTTCTGAATTGTGTTACTATAACCAATGCTATAAAAATAATTATGTCATAATTTTTCACATGCAAACTTAAGTTGACAATGTCCTTTTAGCTGTAAACACACAAAAACAGTACATTTGGTCTCCTATAAGAAACTACATTTCAAAAACCAATATTTACAAATGGAGACTAGTCAATATGAATTGAAAGAATCTCTATAAATTTTTAGGAAATTGCTTCTTTTAAAGATTGTCCCAGAGTCATATTTTTAATTTTTTAAGCAGAACAAAATGTCAGATAGCATGATGGATTCACTGACAGATCTTATGTGAAGCATGACAACTAAGCCGTCTATAGATAGATACTCAGTGCCAACCAGTAGCAGAGTTTATGATACTTGTTTTAATAAAATAGGAGATCAGATTCCCAGAAGCAATTATTTTTCTGTTTTAAGGGACATGATCTTTCCAAAGCTATAACCACTAGGGAATACTCCCTTTTAGAGAATGTAAGCACTTAAATCTTGAGCAATCTGTGCACAGAAAGAATAGAGAACCCATGGCCTATGTTTTGGATTAAAATAAAAATATGAAATGTCTTCATAAAAGCCCTGAAGAATAATTTGTTATTTTGGAAATGTTTCTCAATCTTTTTTATGGCTATTGTGCCTCAATTTTGTCATAAAACCACACACACACACAAACTCACAATCATTGTGATATATGCATATAGATATTAAGATAGATCCCAGATATATAGATATTGATAGATTTAAACTACTTTATTCAATATGGAAGCTAATAAAATAGCTTAAAAGTGCTAATAAAATGTGTATGTGTGTTTCTGCACTAAAATACTTTACTTTTCTGTATTAAAGGAAAATAATATAAATTATGTTACAGTTTAAAATATTTAAATTTTGCCAGTATGTACATAACTTCTAAAACAATTTTATTCTAATGAAGTTTTTAATTTTCCTAAGAATTTAATTTAATTTTTCTCTCCCAAACTTGAGATCGCCTTCTCATATCGTTTTTTCTCCCACTTGTAATCATTTAAAGACACTCAAAGCCAAGTTTAAAATAATAGTGAATACAAAGGCTGTAATGTGCATTTCCATCTTCTTCAGTTTGGATTTCATGTCTCTGTTGCATTATTTCTTATATACACCATTTATTTGTAATTTATATCAGAAAATGTTACAGAGAGCATCTCAGGAAAGGACGGATTACACACTTAAAACATTAATGGTGGAAAGCTTTTTTTCCTTTTTTATCACTTATTTTTCATTAATAGAAAATAATATTAATTATTCCACAAAAGATTATAGTCAGTTTTTATATTCCCCCTTGACAAAATCTGAATTGAAAGATATATTCAGTTGTTTGCAGTATAATTTTAAAGATCAGTCATCATGTTATTCTTTCATAGGAAAAGAAATGAAAATCAAATTGTGCACCATTAAACATTTCCAAAAGGTTTTGTCACATTTTTGTCTTCAATTATCTCCTCCAACTATAAATATGGCATTAAAAACAATGTTAGTAAATTTAAATAAATTGTACTCGCCTTAACAACTTATTTTTACTCTCCCAGTGTACCTATATCTATGTATCTATCTATATCTACAAATTCATAGTAACAAAGATAAAGACAAAATAAATTGGAGACTTCAAATTGTGATCCCATTTTATTTCATTTTTTGTACTGGGGATTGAACTCACAGTCCTGTGCTTTCCAGGCAGGCACTGTGCTGCTGAGCTATATCTCTGGTCCTATGATCCCATGAATTGAGGTCAACCCAGAATACCACCAGGACATTTTACGAGAAAGTATTGCATGGCTTGATTTATCAATGTAATTACTAAATTAACAACCACCTTCATTCTATTGTATTCAGAGATCATTATAATAATAGGCTCACAACAAATCCAAAGTGTGTGCATATTAATGTATAGGAGGAGAGAGTGTCATGAAGTCAAAGTCAAGAAATTCTGATAGCTGAATGTAATTGAACCGTGAAAGTACCTGAAATATTTGCCTACTGAGCTGTGTTTTAGAAGGAGGGAACTAAACAGATTGCCTGAAGGCCAAGGAAAGGACATTTCAGACAAGGGACAATAGATTATTGATGCATAGTAGAAGCAGCCTTAATTCTCCCTAAACTTTGCTAACTTAGACCTTACCTATATAAAGAACTATTGAATAAATACCTCTAGTCATTTAGCTCTTAAAAGTAAGGCTAATTTGTTATTGGGCACAGTTTTCCAATAGTTCTCCTAAAAGTAGTTTCTGCTTCTTTTCACAAGACTATAACACTCTATTGATTTTTGTAAGCTTTGCAATTTCTATTTTTTCTGTCTACCATCTCTTTCATGCTTTGGTTTAGAACTTATCTCTCCTGCTGGGCATACTGCTGGTGGAAACATTTAATCTGAATTTTCACCATTTTCCATCTGAGTCTTGAAGAAGAAAAGATATTTTTGTTCTCTGTTCATTATTTACTGAAAATAATGTTATCTTGTTGCAGAAAGAATTGACACAAATTATGTTGAGATAACAAATTATATTTTGACAAAGAATTTAACATGTTGGCCTAGTAGGTATACGATGTTTCTGTGCACAAACTGACTCCTTTGTGAATTGGTTGCTGGAGTTATGAGGCAAAAGAAAGATAAAATGTGCAGGACACCTTTTTTATACAGTACTGTAATTTTTGTTGATTATAATGAACAGTACAGCACAGTAGTTTTATGTTCTGTTATACATTACAGTACTGAATGTAGGAGTTATGCAAATAAAAGCAAAGTCATTAAGTTGGAATTTCCTTTGACCATATCTTTGTATGAAATATTATAATTACATAGTATGTACAGTTTTTCATTTAACAACTAATTATTTGACATCCTACAAGAATGAATTCGGTCATTAAATGAGGAATGTCCATTTATATATAACTGATATGCTGTGAGGATGGAGGAAAAGAAAGATGCTTTGACTGTTAAATGACAGAAAAGTATAATTGAAAGTGTAAAGACTAATACCTCAAATATAGTGATTTGGAGTATAATTAATAAAGCGCATTTTTAAATGAAGTTATTGAATAACTTTGCTTGAAACTCACATTTTTAAGAGATAGAAAAAGAAGCACTTTGAGTGGCATAATTGCTTTCAGTGCTCAAAGATTTCTTTGCAACTTGTAATTGCAAAAAATCTCAGTTTCTGCTTTTAGCTTTTGACAATGATATGAAAAAAAGATCTTGGTGAAGTTAAGATTCCATGTTCGTATCCTCAAAACAACCTGACTGCTTCCTGAAGAGGTTTCATGGACAGCATGAGGACATTTAACATGTGACCTTGGCTTGTTTTATTTAATCTGGAGCATTGGGTTCCTAATTTTAAAGAAAAAGGATATAATATTTTGGTTTCAACATTTTGTAACATTAAATCAAATATACATAATTCCTTAAATATACATTCATTTCTTTTCTTATCTATTATGGTTTGTATCTGGATGTCCCTCCAAAGCCTCATGCCATCATGGGGCAGGCTTCTAGAGATTGTGAGTCCAATGTTGGGATTATGAGTGTGAGTGCTACACCCATCCCAAGGAGAATAGCCTGCATACAATACAAGGGACGGAAAGAGTTGTCTCCAGTGCTCCTCCCCTTTTGCTTTTGTTGCTTTTGCTGTTCTGCACTGCCATAACTGTTGCTTCTCTGCCACGTCACTCTACCTTGAAGCCAGTTGATTATGGACTGAATTCTCCACAAACTATAAGCTAAATAAACCTTTCTGCCCTTAATTTTGGGTGGCAGGTATATTGTATCAGCAAAGATAGAAAAGTAACCAAGACATTATTTGAGGGGTAAATTTAAAAAAGAAAAATCAGAACAGAAAATACATGATAGAATTTCCTACCCTTAGGAGTAACTTGGGTTTTAGATATGCATGTTAGAATTTTCTAATTGTGTAACTTCTAAATATTTGTCTCTGTATTAATAACTTGATTTATAAAATGGAGTTAGTCAGAGGTTTGCTGAAGTCTGTCTAGCTATTGTTACCAAAAAATGAAAACCGTGGGATCTTGTGCATAATTACAAAATTTCCTCTACATTTCACATTAACTGAGTCTTATATTTCTGCTTTATATTTAGTCACTATAAATATTTGTCTTTAACAAGAAGTTCTCCAACTTCACCTTAATTATAAATTATAGGAAAAGAATCCCTAAAACACCAGATATTTAATTAAAAATTGAAAATCAACCACTATAGAGTGTAGTTTATTTTCAATTACTGGACATAAATCTGCACAGACTGTAATGGGCCTGATGGGCTCTGTTGGGTATGCAATAGACTATGGTGAGTTTGCCCATGTTTAACAGTGAGATTCATGTGAAGAATCACTGGTCACTCCTCCCAATCTTCCAAATCAATCTGAAATGTGTTTTTAAATACTAATTTACCATGTGTCAAAAATAACGTACTTCATATTTATCTCAACTATAGAGGAAATTCCACTAAATAACCATCATATTGCCTTACAAGTTTTAGTGAGTTTTATTCAGATTTTAAGACACGTTATTTTTTATCATCTGTAAACATAAGATTGTCTCGAACTGAAAATGGAAGCGAAAACTAAATGGAAAACAAAGCCTATTTTCACAAGAGAGTCATCAAAGTGAGTAGTAAACATTCAAACTCCACTTGAAAGCCAGGCTTTTTCTCGTTAGGGAAAACAGATTTTAAAAAGGAATGCAATGTAAAGGGAATACAGAAAGGGAATTAAATTCCTATGAAGAGACAAACCAGTTTACAGGTAGAGTGTGGACTCACTCAATCATTTGCCAACATGATGGAAATCAAGAAAGACAAATGGGCCATCACCTCTCACTGGCTTTAAGTGGCCCTGTGAATACACTCCTAAGCCAGAGCCCAGCAGAGAAAGAGGTGATATGGCAAAGTATACAGGGTAAGAGCAGAGAGGTGTTGGGAACATATCCCATGTTGGAGACAATATGATGAAAAAATAAGACTGAAGGTAATCTGCACCCTGGAATGGAAAAGAGAAAATGTCATGAAATTTCCTTTAACACACCCAAGCCTTACTGTATACTGTCAACTGCAGTTTTGAGAAGATACATTACAAACAAGGTCTTCCAGAGTGTACAGTACTATATTTTTATACTTTCCTTTTCTTACAGCATATATTGCCTAATTAGGAAAAAAAAAGATTTTTTGCTGTAGATTTTATTTTGCTGTAAAAGTCAAAGCATTTTCAGGAAATGAATGTAGCATTTTTCTCAAGGGACTTAGCTAAATAAGAATTTCAGAAAGTGAAACTCTATGAGTAATTAAAGATAAAAATAATGGAATAATATTCTACTTGAAAAACATAAATTCTTGTTCATGTAGATTGAATCTAAAGAACTGAAAGTTGTAAAACTGTTCAAGTCATTTTATGCAAATATCACTGCAGATTTAAACTCTTGTTGTATGCGTTCCATTTTTATTATCTACTGTACACCGACACTGTGTTAAGTATTACAGATTCAAAGTGGCTTCACTAATACTATCTGACTTCCTGCTTGAGTTATGGATTTATTAAGAAATAAGACCAAAAAAAAATACAGATGGTGACAGAAGTATCCCCTTAATTATTAATAAAACTGATTCTGGAAAATGTAGCTATTTTTGAAGAATATTTTCAGACAATTTTGCTCCTTGCTATTTCAATTATTTTTCTCTTACTGTTGGGACAAAATATACCACACCTAAAATTAAGGTAGGAAGGGTTTATTTAGCTTACAATTTGTGGAGGTTTCAGTCATAGTCACTTGGCTGCAAAGCAAGGTGGCCTGTCACAGAGGCAGTGCTTCAAGGCACAGAAGACAGCAAAATGAGCAAGATCCAAAGGAGGGTGAGGAGCAAGCCTCTTTTCATCCCTTATATTTTAAGCAGATAACCCCTGTCTCGTAGAGTGGGTGTAGCAATTGTTCCATCTCCATGCCTTCCTCTTGCACAGCCTCAGGATATTTACAAAGTGAGGACTCTGGATCCTGGCTGAGTCACTTAAACTTCTCAAATTGATACAATGTATCAATCATAACACTTACTAATGGACCACAGAACTAGGTTCAGGCAATGAAAATATGCCTTAAGCCTCATTTCCAGTGCTTTGGTTGGGAGTTTTTCCCTGATAATATAAATAATATTATATAAATGGTAATACACACAGACCATGGGCTTAATCTTCTATGCAGTTATGACATTTCCTTCTATATAAAGTCCTTCTTGACCATAAGAAGTCAAAGGAATAGGCTGTCCTGAAATTCCTCCAGGCTTGATCATTTACAGGAATCAGCCTGGGTTGTAAGCCCTCAAGGCAGGCAGGGAGTTACCATGGCTGACAAACCACAGTGGCCTCCCCAGCTGGCCACCAGGGTGTGGGCTTTTTGTGACCACAATGCATAATACAGCTTTCCTGACTTTCTCCCCATTCTGATAGAAGTCTAGTCTGTATAATTCTGTATTTGTAGAAAACTAACTCACCCTTTTCATCTACAAATGTCTTTATTTTGCTTCATGCTTTAAATTTGTTTACTGACCATCAACATTTTGGTGACAACTATGACTTCTAAGAACCAAGAAAATATTATTTCATGGTCTTCTAAGTTTCATTTTATAGTAAGAAGTCAAATTTCAGTCTAATTCTCAATTTTCTTTTTTTTTATCGGAACCAGGGATCAAACTCACAAACGCTTGCTTACAAGGCAGTCACTTATGCCGCTGAGCTAAATCCCCAGCCCCTAATTCTCTATTTTAAAGTGAATTATTTTGGCTGAGAGTCTGCAGTATCACTACAATGTAGTTAATATAAATTTGATTTATTTTTATTGGCTAAGATTTGCTGGCATTACCAAACCTGACACTCATGTTTCCTAGTGATTTGGAAATTTCCTTCTTCCCTATAGTACTGTTTGCTCTTTCTGAAACTCAGAATAGCTTATATTCAACCTCTTCTCCAATCATTGGGAGTTGAATGGTTGTAGATTTTGATTAAATTTGAAAGAACTGATTAAAAATGAGATATTTCTAAAAATATCCTACATTACCTAAGGAAGTATTGAGAGTTTTAAAAGTAGTGCTTCAAAGTTTACCTAGAGTTAAGGCTACTTTAAAAAATATCTCATTGCTGATACTCAGACATGACAAAGATGAATTTATAAGATGATATTTAAGCTCATTTGAATTTTGAAATTGTATTACTATCTTAAATAATATTCAAGTAATTTTATTTCTTTTTTATTTTAAGAAAAGAAATAATAAAAATAAATTTCAAAACAAGTTACAGGGAAAGTAACAATCATTAATACATTGCATATTGCTGCTATCTTTATAGAATCTATTCATAGTACAGGACATAGGTATGAAATATTATCCAAACAACATTAGCCCAATTAAGAGAATTAAGAAAAACTAGCTGTATAATTATTTTAATTAGCATATGTGTATTTTTTTTCCTTTCTCTTCATTTTCTCCTTTCCCCATCCTAGTTTCTCTTTCCTTTTGAAGAGATACCTTCCACTTCACTGTAAATACTGTATATACTGTACATTTTGCATCCTATTTACTTTTTCAGCTGCTTACACTAAGGAGACAATACAATGTTCGCACATGCAAGTCTGATTTATTTCATTTATGAAGATGGCCTCAAGTTGTATCCGTTTACCTATAAATGACTCATTTTTCTTTTTTATAGTTGAATAGTACTTCATTTTATAAAAATAACATCCTTTTTATCCATTCCTCAGGTAACAGGCATTTGGGTTATTTCCAAGATTTAGCTATTACAAATTGTGTTGCTGTTAACATAGGCACACATATATCAATGTGACATGATGTTTTTAATTCTTCTGGGAAAATACCCAGAAGTGGAATAGCTAGGTTGAATGGGTCCCTAATCCTAGTTTTTTGAGTAATCTCCACACTGATCCCCACAGTGGTTTCACCAGTCTACTCTGCCACCAGCAGTGAGGAAGGATTCCTTTTTCCCAAAAGCCCCTCAAACATTTGTGATTGATTTATTTCTGGATGATAGCCATTCTTACTGGGGTGAGATGGAATCTCAGTATTATTTTAATTTGCATATCTTGAATGACCAGTGATGTCAAGCATTTTCTCATATATTTATTTGCCATCCATATTTCTTCATCTGAAAAGTGTATATTCATGTCAGCTGCCCATTTTTGGATTGGACCTTTGAATTTGGGGGGGGTGGGACTGTTTTTTTCAGTTCTTTACATGTTCTACATAGAATCTTTTATCTGACAAACTGTGGGCTAAAATTTTTCCTACTCTGTGAGTTTTCTTTTCACTCTGTTGGTGATTTCTTTCAATGTGCAAAAAGATTTTTAATAAGATGAGATCCCACTTGTTAATTCTTTGAAGCATTTTCCATGCCATTTGGATTTTGTTCATGAAGTCTCTGCTTACCCATATCTTAAAGATTTTTATCTACTTTCTCTTTCAGTAGATTTGATGTTACTGTTTTAATATTTAGATATTGGAATCATTTTGACTTTGGTTTAGTGCATGGTGACAGACAGAAATCTAGTTTTATTCTTCAGCATATAAAGAGCCAGTTTTTTTCAGCACCATTTATTGAAGAGTCTTTTTTCCAGTGAACATGTTTGGCCCTTTTTTCAAAAATAGGTGACTGAGTGTTTTTACAGATGTTTCTGCATTTTCTAGCATGTTCCACTGGTCCTCAGGCCTGTTTTTTTTTTGCCAGTACCATGCTGATTGTATCACAGTAGCTTTGAGGTATAATTTCAAGTCAGAGATTGTGATGCCTCCTGCTTTGTGTTTGTTGTCCAGGATTACCTTTGCAATGCTAGGTCTCTTCTGCTTCCAGTTGAATATTTTCTCCTGTTTTGTGAGGTATGTTAATAGTCTTTTGATATGCGTTGCATTAAATCTGTCTAACAGTTTTAGGAGTATGGCCATTTTCATTATGTTGGTTCTTCCTATCCATGAGCAAAAGATATCTTTCCATTCCTCCTAACTTCCGTTTGTATCTGTTTCATGGATTCATTTTTTTTTTCTTTCCTGTATGAGGCTCTCATGGCTTCCACTGTTTTTCTGAGTACCTCTAGTTTTTTTGTTTTTGTTTTGTTTTTGTCTGTGTCTGCTTTAATGTCATTCATTTTGATCAACATTTCTCTTTCAAGCTTAGAGATTATTTTTTCTGTATCCTTTTCCATTTTATTTTTCACTTCTGTTACTATCATTTCAGCAAGTTCTGGTAGTTGGCTTCTGATTTCTTCTGTGTTTTTGTGCTCTGGGACTGTCCTTTGTGGACTGGGGGTGGGCAATTACATTTTGCTTCTGTATCTTGTCTTTTTTATTGTTATATTGTTTTGTATTCTGTTATTCTGTGTTGATACTTATAGGTTTCTCATGGTAGATATCTTTATCCCTAATATGGAGCTTTCTCTAGGAAATGGCTGTTCCACAAGGATATCTTCTAGTTTAAGGTGGTCCTTGGTTTTTTTGTCTATCTGAAGAGCCTGCCTTCACATCGTGTTGAGGAAAGAAGTTGTTACCTGTTGTTACCCTGTCCTTTTGTACTGGATTATGTGATAATAATGATCCTTTACAACCAGAGTATTGTCATACAGAAGAGAAAAACTGATTTTAGGAAGTATGGTATTCTGGTTAAAGTAGAACAGTTAACAATAACAATAGTCTTGAGCAGAGCATGACTACTGACAAACTGTGGTAACTATTAGCCTGATACTTTTAACCATAGGAACAAATTCTACAGGTGTATAACAGAATGCAGAGTGTACCAGGAACCTGTATGCAATGATTTACCCTTTAGTGGAGTGATTTCACCCTATTGTGTTGGGGGGTGGATTAGGAAGGGTAGCGGGATAAGATAGAGAGATCAGTGAGGTCCCATATAATACGAGCAAGGAAGAAGGGCATAGGATGATCACCCACATTTTGGGAAACTGGAGGACAGAAGAGGGGAAAGAATGGAAGAGAAAGCAGAGGAGTTCTGAAGTGAACTGGGCAGAGAAGAGAGTGTTTACTCACATGGATGTGTTATAAAATCAAGCATGATAGTTGGCAAAATAGAGTTAGAAGACAAGTACATGAAAATATAGGAAGGTAATAAATCTAAGTCATTAAAGAAAGAGAAAAAAAGAGACAGAAAAAAGAGACAGAAAACAGAAATAACCCTAAAAAAATAAAAGAAGACTAAATCAAACTAAAAAAAAAAAAAAAAAAGACCCCAACTGCCCAACTGGATAGAAAAAGGAAAAATCAAACAAACATAGAAAAATAAATGAAGTAAAATTCCTCTGGTGTTCATGGTTCTGTGGTAAGTCCAAATGTGATCTCAGAAATGTGTTGTGTCCTCCAGTCAATTTTGCAGTGTGATTTATGTGGGGAATGGGGCTGATCTAGGCCTTTGGATTTTGGGGCTGGAGTTGGCATTCTACGTAGCCCAGTTTTATATAGAGAGAGGAGAAATGGCTCCCCCACCTGCCCCCTTCTGTTCTGCCTGTCCATGTGCCAAAGTAAGATGCAGGTTCATTTCATTTACCAACTGCTGGTGTGTGCACCCACATATGGGTCTTGTGGGGTTCCCATGTGGGGTGTTCTGGCCACATGCATCCCACTGCCATTGCTGCTATCTTGATTGTTTTACTAGGTCACCAGGAATCCCTCCGAGTAATTTTATTTCTGAAGTCTGAAGTGTTCTTACATTGCATTAATCTAAATCCCATGGCTATGTGTGTAAAAAGGGACTACCTCACCATTCTTTTAACACTACTAAAATTAATTTAAGATGTTCCAGACAAGTGACCTTGATGTTCACTCAGAATGAATTAATGTTGACTTGAATGGTACAGTTACCCGTCAAAATTATTTTATATTGCTCCAGTAATCCTGTGAAGATTTAATCACTTTAAAAGTGCTTTAAAGAAGCCAATGTCTTTGACTACAATATCCATTTATTGTTTTGTAAATTTTTCTTTTAATTTTTGTCTAGATGTACTATTGTTGTGTTGCAAAAAAGATGTCAAAAGCTAAGGATAAAGAAGAAACAAGGTGCATGCTAGTAATCCCAGCACATGGGAGGCTGGGGCAGGAGGATCAGTGTGAGTTTGAGGCCGACCTGTGCTACAAAGGCCAGCCTGAACTACTTGGTGAAACTCTGTCTCACAAAGACAGATGAAAGGAAGAGAGAAAGAAAGAAAAAAAAGAAAGGAAGAAAGAAAGAAAGAAAGAAAGAAAGAAAGAAAGAAAGAAAGAAAGAAAGAAAGAAAGAAAGAAAAGAGAGAGAGAGAGAATTGGACTAATTAAAGTAAAATAATTTAAACTAATTCATAATAACAAAGAACGAATCTATTGAGAGGATGGCAGTGTGCAGTGTAGTGAATATGGAGGATTTCCTTCTGTTTTGTTTTTGAGGTCCAATACTGTTCTCACTGTTTGTTTAGTTCCTTTTTATTGTTTTGTTTTATTCAGTGTTCTGATGGATTGGTCTCATTCTGTTGAGTCTGATGGCATGGGTGGCCATTTTGAGGATAACGGGAGGCACTGTGGTACTCACTGCTGATTTCCTATTGTCATTGTTTGAGGTCTTGTGTTGCTTTCACTGTTTGGTTTTGAATGTTCTCTTTCAACCTTTTCATTTACCTGAGGTCAACATCAGTCCAAAAATGCTAAATGAAAAATTCCAAACGACAATGATAGTTTATAAGTTTTAAACCACACACTGTTCCGAAGCACATGATGAGATCTTGCATCCTCCCGCTCTGTCCAGCACAAGGTTGGAATTAAACTTTTACAGTCATGACCCTGAAAAGTTAACTAGCACTCATACCTTGTTATACACCTAAGTCAACAAAACATAGTCATGTGAAAAGATATTTCTCTAAATTCTTACTTTATAATATACATTAATACACCTAAAGTATATTTCAGTTGAGATGTAAAAAAAAAAAATTAGTCAAATTTTGAAGGAAATAATGAAAAATATTTAGTTAATATATAATTATAAAACACTTTATTGGCTGGGAAACCAAGCAACTAGCTCACTGCTTGGTATGTAGCTGTGGCCTGGCAAGCTGAAGCGCCCCAGGACGAGAACCATTAGCGCCTCCTGAGATACGCGCCTTGTTGGAACTTAGGGCACTGGGAAACCAAGCAACCAGCTCACCGCCCTAGTAAGCAGCTGAGCTTCAAACATCCATCCCTCCCCCATTCCCTCCCCGATTAACAAGTGGGAGCCAGAGATCTGAACATCTCTTGAGAGGTTGACTATATGCAATAGAGCAAATAAGGGGGATTTCCTTCTACCATCTCTTTAAAGACAAATATTGTTATCACTGATTTGCTTTGTTCTGATTAATGGTGTTGCTCTATTCAATATTCTGTTTTGATAAGTTCTATAATGTTCTGTATTTCCTTTGATTTTGCTATACCTGATTGAAAGAACAACTATTGTGAAGAAAACAAGATATACTATGGTACCTATTACTGTTATCCCGGTAACCTGCTGTGAAGTTCTGTACCAATTTCACTTCACTGTCTCAGTTGGCTTTGTTCCATCTTGTTCTGTTGTATTTTACTACCTTCAAAATTAAAAAAAAACTTTATAGGCAGACAATGCATATAGTTGTTTAAAATTCAGGGTGTTTGAATACACAGGTATAAAAGTATCTTGCTTTGGGAATATCATAAATAAGATTAAAAAGTAAACATCAAGTTGAAAGCTTTGTGACACTTGGTAAAGGACTCAAAGTGCTAACTTTGAAGGTAGAGAAAAAGGACAAGATCTGGAAAAGAAGGTTTCCAAAAACTGTAAAAAGAGAAGAAATGAGATTTTCTCCAAGAACTTCCAAAAGGAATACAGTTTTGGCAACACCATTAGTCCAGTGAGATCTGTTTGAAACTTCTTTGGTACAAAACAAATGATAAAGAATTTTTTCCTGTAAAGTCATTAAACTTGTGGTAATTTTTCATGGCATGAAAAGAAAATTGATATAGCAAGGATTATTAAATATGTTTTACCATTTTACTCTCATCTTAGTATTTCCTCAGGTAGAAGAAAACTATTAGAAAGAAAAGAAAGGAGAGTACTTTCATGCCCCTGTCACAAATAGACTGAGATTCTCAAAATCCTAGACTCAGGCAGAGACATTTGATTCCACCTGGAAGAGTTTCATTAATGATAATTTATCTCAAGGAAGATTTTATCCACTGGAAAGGTGACTATGAAGATTTGAGGAACAAATCTTCTTTCAGGATTCTCAAAATCATTGTCTATTTAAATATTAAACCATTATTTTCTGTATATTATCTTTTAATTAGACCTTTTGGGATACTTCAGCAGGAGACATAATTATGAGGTGTAATATCAGCAATTTCATTTTCCTTTCTATTTATTCAGTCACTCAGAATGGTTGAAAATGGTCCTTTTATTTTAAGGTATACAGATATTTCATCTGATTTGAAGACTGTAAAAGGTTTCTGATAAATTATTTTACACACTGAAACTGCAGCTCTCATTAAAATATAATCATCAAGTTTTATTTTATAGAAGAATGGAAACACAATTCACTTACTGTCAATTTACTCTTTAAGAAATAAAGATATTTATGGGGATACACTTACATCTTTGGAAGCATATTAACAATTCCTTCTAAATCTACAGATGTCAGTGCTCTAGAAACTATTCCAATCTGAAAAATTCAAATTGACAAGAATGAGGATGATTCAGACTTACTTTCAGAACAATAGACCTATATGCCTGGATATATAGGCATAAGAATTCTTGAAAAAGAAAACTGGTTTTTATGAGCATCATTGATGAAGGTAATATATAATAAATGTGTTCTATTTTATTTGCTGAAGTTCACTAACATAGCTCATTGCTTGCTTGCATCACATGAATTTTTAGCTAAATTATCCTACAGAACTTGCAGCAGCAAGATAAAAGATGCCAAAACAAACACCTAAGTGTTCCTCCAGCTCTACTCTCAGAATAATAGGTTCTCAGTTGCTTAAGAAAAAAGACAACTTTCTAAACATGCAACTAACTGTATTTTTTTAAGTTTAATATTTTATAAGGAAGACTTTAGTAAACACTGCTGAATCAAAGCCTTCTGATTTAGGTTATTTTAAATTATTCTTGAGAGGAAAAAAGAAAACAACTTGTGCAAATCCACAGTTAGATACTACTTTCATAGTTATAGTTACAATACAAAAAATGTTGTACCTTCAAGAAAACATCTTGTGTGGAGCATGTCACAGTGCTGGAAATGAACTCGCATATCTGTGCCCAAGCTCATCTACAGGTGTGTGACCACAGACAGTATCACCTTGTGTTTTGACTGATGTTTCTATTAAGTTGACTTGGAATATAATTTTCTTTCCCTATTATTCTCACCTAGACAAATAATAGATTTTTTTGATGCAGAAGAATATAGAGAATGTAGTTTTAAATAATATAATCTTCCATCAGTGAAATAATATAATTTCATAGACTAATGGATACTGTTGCCAGGAGTTCTCTATTTTTAGTACATGTGAAGGACTAATGAGGAAGCAAGGAAAGGGGGACAAATAAAGCCTGATAGCAACAGAGAACTACACGGAACTCACTGCGCTTTACAAACACATCAGCAGTACACTCCTCCCCGTTTGTCTGCCTAAAAACCTCTTTCCCCAGAAACACTATGATTCTTCTTCTCTCTAAGCCTTTGCTAAAATCTCATTTCTGCACGGAAGCTGTCCCCAGTCATCCTGTCTAAAGGACATAACACTTCACACTCAACCTGGTCCTTGCATTGTTACTTCTCATAGTCCTTATTGCCATTTGGCTATTGTATATTTATTATTCATCTCTCCTAACTCCTGTACCACAGTTGCACACGCTACAAGGAAGGTTTCACAAGAGCAATACCCTGCCTATTTTGTTGCTTACTGTATAAGTACCTAGAACAGAGTCTGATCCATGTGTGCTGAATACATAAATAAATTTAGCCTCCCTTAAGCCCTATTAAATCAGATTTCTTTACCTGGAGCATCTTCTAAACTTTCTGATTAGTTGACTAGATGCTTCACTGTTCAAAAGTTGAGACCCACAGCCTGCTAAGTATATATGGGAGTCAGAAAAAGAAAAAAGAAAGCCTGTAATAGGCTATGTAGTAACAGCGCAGGGAACCATAATATCCCTCATGACTGTGACTTGGATATTTGTACAATAAAGATGGTTGATCATTTCTTCTTCCATTGACCCATATTTATTTGTGATACCTGACAGCATCCAAGGAAAGGAAAATGTGAGAAAGCAGCAGAATGTAAAGCTTTGAGTTCAAGCAAGAGGCCCAAACTAAAGAGAATCGCAAGTTGTCAGAATTTCAATGGTATGAAACCATGTCATTACCATGAAATCAACAAAGATGCAAGTGTCGTTAAAGAAAGGAAACAGGCCCAGAATTGAAATCCATAAACTCCAACATCTCGAGGTTGGGAGGTGATTTAAAGAAATGCAGCTGAGACTGAAGAGGAATTTCAGACCAGCAGAAGGAAGACAAAATAGGAAGACAGTGCCTCAAGGGTAAGGTGTAGGCAGTGACCTGACCTAAGGTTGCTGGTGCAGGTTACAGGAGAGATCCAGGGAAGCCGTCATTTGCTTTAGCAGTGGAGGACACTTATGACCTGGACATGAGTGAGGTGCAGTGATGTGAACAGAGTTAACAGAGACATAGATTTTAGAGAATTGTTTTGAGTAGTTTCTGTATAAAGGGAAGGAGAAAAGAAAGCAGAAACTAGAGGAGGAAGATGTTGTCATCTTTGCCATTAAAATAAGAAAAAATAGTAGCATGTTTCTCTCTGCTCTAGTCTACTTCCCACAGGCCAAATGCAGAAAAGACTTGTTTTCTTTAGCTTTAAACTATTAAAACATTGATAAGAAGGAAACATTAATTTATTTATATTGAATGCCAGCCAAATAAATTCATGTTATAAATACATTCAGGTCTTCATGAGATATGATCAAGAATATGGTGAATGCTGCTGCTGGGTGCCAATTGACAGAAAGGTAGGCTCGGATAAGCAGAGCAGTGTGTCTGTCCTCCTCCACTGTATTCCCTGGGCTGGCACTGTGTGACTTCTCACTCTTCTTCAAAGTAAAAATGATCACAAAAGTTAAACATTTTGAAGATTCAGAACATTGGGCAGTCACACAAACACAAAGTTAGCTGCAAAAGACTTTCCAGAGATGATGGGAAAGTGTGTCTGAAGGGAAAGGAAGTATTTTGAATGGGATTAATGGTAATGTGTTGTTTACTATAGCAGATATTCAAACATTTAAACATCTGCTATATTTTTCGAACATGCTTCATATTTCTTAACAGGAAAGCCTACTAATATATGTTGCATTCTACCAGGCAATCTTGGTTTTCCAATATATCAAAGAGAAAGGAGTTTAAAGTAGATGAGAAAGCAATTTATGTAGGCTTCTCTATTTTATTAAAATGGGATGGAAATTACTGTATATTAAACCAGATACCTCTAGAGCACTGGAATTTTCTGGTTGCATTAATCCTCTTTTAAAACTATTCCACACAGAACCGGATTGCTTTATGCCCCTTGCATTACAGACAATACCATCTCTGAATAGTGACTGAAGGCTCCAAATACATTGTTGTTGGGATTTTCATTACTAGACAGTTCTCAAAATCCCTTTCCTATCTCTCTAATTGCATAAGACCCCAGGGACTCATACCAGATATTAAACCATCTGAAGAAACAAGACAGACCAGTTGCAGTGTTTCGATTCCTTGTTTGGGTCCAGTGGCACAGTCAATGCCAACAAAAATTCTGGCAGCTTTTCTTCACTGGGCCAAGTTTGAGTATAAATTTGTTCCAGGTTAGTGCTTGGCACTCAGTATTTATCAGCCACTAGGCCTATACTTCTTTCCAGGATCCTTTTGCCTCTGGAGAATTAAGTGTGGGCAGGTACAACACCCTAATAACATAAAGTCCCTTAACCTCCTTCCTGTTAGGGAGGTACTAATGCCACTATGTTAGAGCCTCTTGTCACGGCCAAATTTCTTCTGCACTTACTAAGGTAGTTCATGATCCAGAAGTCCCTCAGGGTATGATCAGGTGCGAGTGAGCTGTTGTCTGAGGCTGGTGTCCTTCAGAAGGAAAACCTGGGGAGACTTTCTCAGGGAATCTCACTGGAATCAAACCCACATTTGCCCATAAGAGCAAGTGCTCTTTATTTTATCTCATTCTCTGTCCTATTCTTTATTTACTGTTATTCATGCTTCCTAGGATTATCTCCAAATAAATTACCCTTGGCTGATTTCTTGAGTCAGACCATGCTTTGGAGAGAAGCCTCACAAATTTGGTGCCAAAATTCACTCTAAAAAAGAACTCTAGAATAGAATGCCAAATCTGGATCGAGTTAGATGACAATAAAGATGCCAGCACTGACAGTTGGGGTAGCACGGCTTTCTCATGCTATAACATCACAACTACTAACTCACCTCAAGTAGATTGGGATCAAGTACAGAGAGAGGGAAAATATGGGGTATACATCAGCAGCTTCTCTGGTTTTATGCCTTCATTCTCAGATAGTGGTTTTCCGCAGTTCCCAGCACTTGGGAAGCTGAGGCAGGAGGATCACCTAGAGTTCGAGGCCAGCCTGGGCTACATAGTATATTCAAGGCTGGTCGAACCTACATGGTGCCTCAAAACAAAACAAAACAAAACAAAACCAGTCTCCAGTCTTCAGATGCCAAAATTCCTCCTAATACATCTTTATATATACACATACACAAGCACACACACATATATACATGCCCAGAAACAGATGCATATATAGAATATAATTTTTATGTGCATATATATAGCACAAATGCATATTCTGCATTTTGTTTCCTACTTGTTCTATTTCCCTGATTAATGTAAACCTTAAAATTATGTAATCTAACTATAAGATCATAAAATGTGTTTCATCAGTTCTGATGCTTTTGGACATTTCAAATTGGCCTTAAACATAAGGAAACGCATGTCACTGGTTAGTGGCTCCAGAGGTTTACAATTGCCAAGGAAACAGACTGGTCCTTGTCTTTATTTATCAACTTCAGTGCTGCCTCTACCCTTAGGTTGTCACTGTTTGTTGTAAGAAGTCCACAGAAGCTCCTGATACTGGATCTAGATTCAGTACACCAGGAAATCATAAAAACATACTTTGGTGTATGCTTACCACGAGCCTGAAAGACCATTCTCAGACTCCCTTCCCAAAGAGTATTCATCTCAGGTCATTTCCCAACCACAGCAATCAAAGACAAAGAACAACCACTATGACAAAACTTGCTGGCACTTTCCCCACACTTTGAGGAAATTGTCAGGATTTTGTGGTAACTGAGCAAAGTCAGAGGATTGGGGGAAATTAAAACAGGATCAAATAATACAACATGCAGTTTTCAGGGAGTTTGTTTAAAACAAGGCCATGAACGCATTGTCCAAGACCATTTCGGGTAATCAGCCAGGCCGAGTTTGGTGCCCTCAGCAGTGTTACCTAGTCACTGCTGTCTGTGACTCTGACTGGGCTGCAGAAACAGAAAAAGCCTGACACACCACTGCACTATTAAAGCATATTGACTGGCCTGAACTTTGTCATCTGACCTTGACATTTGTACCTGAATTTAAACTCTTCAAAGGCAACTGAGAATGCTACCAAAAAGCATGCAATAAATGATAGTACTATAAGTAGCTGTGTTCAGTGCTGTTGGCTGAAGTGAAAGTGTTTGACATATTACCTGCATTTACACCTCTCACATCAATCCCACATGATACTACAGAAAAATGTTTACAGCAGGTTCCCATAGATTTGTCTCCATACCAAACTCTTAATATAAGCTGAGGCCATTTAGGGTTGACCGTAAATATAAGGATTTTGGAATATCTTGTTTTGTTTGCAAAATAGTTCTGTACAAATACATTACATCAATCATAATAATTTTAAATTGATGGATGGGCTTCTTACTAGAGCAAAACTGTGAAAGAAAACAGTAGGTTAAGAAAACCCCACTTGATATAAATAACCCCTCCTTAATTTGTCCTTAACATAAATTTAGATTTATGCACTTGGTTTTTTTTTAATATTTGGTTAACCTGAATTTAACTGATCTGAGTAATTTAAAATAGCTACTTTCCTGATCATTAAACCATGAAAGCAATGTTAAAATTATTGCACATGTAGTGTCAGTTTTTACCTGAAATAAGACTTAAACTCTGTAAGATGAAAATACACAGAAGTATTTGAAAATTCAACTTTAAAATGCAAAATACAAAAATTACCAAGCCCATTTTGTGTCTGCTTTTCTACTAGCCAGATTTTTATGAAAAATTAATACACTTATTTTTACTTTTGTTACTCATAAAATTATCAAATTAAATATATAATAAGTTTTTCAAAAGTGGTTTTGAGTGTCTTATCTCAGCCAGATTATAAGACATGTGAGTTTAGTGTAAAGGATTACATTCCCACAGACTCCAACAAATTAAACCAATCTTTGATATAAGAAAAATCAGTTTGCAATTACTATAGTCAACAATTTTCAATCCAGCATCAGGAGTGTAAGAAGCTTTAAATTACTAGTTGTAAGATAACAATTATCTCATAAGATTTATCTCAATAATTGACCCACTCCATCTTCTGATTATATTATGGAAACAAATAACAGTCTTTGGAAGCATGATGGGGTTGGGGAGTGGTGGATTATTTTAAATGTAAGAAAAGCTAGGAAACAAAGTCATGAGAAGTTTGCCATAATCTAATTCCTCACTTCACTCATTGGGTTTATTTGATAATAGGAAAGAATTCAAAATATAGGATTTTGTTTTCTGATTTTTTATGTAAAATAAATTATTTATATATGCTAAGGTTTAGAGAAAACTTTTCTCAAAACTAATCTATCAGTTTTATGGAATCTGAGAGTTGAAATCAACTTACCAATCTTTTTCAGGTTTCTTTATTTTAAAGGATAGAGTGGTAAGCTGGTAAATGATAGAGTTGAGATTCAGATTTCATTTTTCTGATTTATCCAAGGTTTTCCTATTCCCAGTATTTACTGTAGTCTCAAAAGTGATATTTCTTAAGATGAATTCAAGTAAGATTAATGTTTTATGAGAACCTAACAAAAGTTTTTATAAGAAAGTGATCTATGGACAATTATGTAATCCTGGAAGGGTCTGGTTAAAGTTAATCAGGATTTATTCTCCCTCTTTATCCTATGGCAATTATAGAGTTTTCAGTTTGTTCCTATAAACCATACTGTTATCTTCAGACATGTATGCGTGCATTGGACCAAACTGTAATAAACTTAATCGAATTCCATAGTGTTTTTTTTTTCTAAGACATGGTTGTTTGTGGGAGTAGGGCAAGATTTCTTGTTCGAAAATCAAAACATTCAATACAATACATTTCCCTGGATTAACAGAAAAAGCTATTTGTATCTCTAAGAATGTTGGAGAGTTCCATATTTACTTAAAAATAAATGTCTTCTACAAAGTGGAACTTTATTTTTCTCTCAAGCAAAAGAATCTGTAATGCAGAAGTGCTGGAGACTCTAGAGCACATGCTCTTTTCAAATTCCTGGTTAAGGTCAACTCACAGTTCAAATCAGCTGCCAAAATTTCTACTATTTTATTCATAGTTCAGAAAGTAGTTTCTTTATTGTAGCAGTCCCAGAAAACCATGCAGTGCATCTGCTAACACCTTGTTAGCAAGAAGTACTAGAAAATTGAATTCTTTAGATGAGTGCATCAAAAGTAAACAAAATTTGGATTCTGCAACTAAGCATGAGTGTAAGGGTGTATACGTGTTTCTCACACAGTCTCTCTATATGTTTCTAGATTAAACAGGACAAAGGAAGCAGAGGAAAAAGAGGAGTAAGAAGAGAAGAGAAAAAAGGGGAGGATAGAGAGCAAGGAGATAAAGTTGCAAATGCAGTTTAAAAAAATATCTTATTAACCCAACAAGAATCTAGAGGTAATAGACAATTTTATTTACTGCCAAGATGGCAAATGGGTTATTAATCCTGTCAAAATGTAGATGTCTGCTTAAAAAGATTCCAGATTTGGCTGACATCTCCAAATGCTCAAATCCTCAAATGCTCCAAATGCTCAAATCCACAGCATATCAAATTGTCTTCCCAATATGCCTCAACTTTAATTTATACGCTTTTCATACATTTACCAACTGTGTCTGTTGTCATAACAAATAAAATAATTATCATAGGTTATAAGGGCGGAGAGGGATATATTATAATCATATTAGAAAATTCATTTATTACAGTGTGTAATGTTCTGAACTAAAGTGCTTCCTGATTGCCAGCTCCTTTCCTAACTTAAGTCAGATTTCTATTAACAAATAATAGAGAAAATGAGAGATTAAACTTTGGTTATAACAAAAATTTTCTGTCAGTTTTTCATAAGTATCTAAAACACACAAAATGGGTCAGTCTATAGTTTTCTTGGAGACCACACAAATGCTCTTTGGTAATGCTCTAAATGGTTCTCTTTGGAATAAATGTTCACACAGAATATTTTAATTGGTCAGAATATGTTTTTGGCTTTGATAAGATTAAAGCAATTATTGTAATCGAGGGCAGATGTCATAGGAGTTTTCCAGTATTTCAAGTTGGTAACTGATGTCAATGCAAGTGTTTTACAATTTTTAATAAGACATGGATCTTTCCTGTATCAGTGCTGATAAGATTATTTGTACATTTCATTTTTGAGTTCAAGATAGGTGGTCTGTGAGTGGTAATGAAAAAGGACAAGAAAATAAAACCAAATATTTAGTGTGCCCAGGGCCATGTTAACTGCCCATTGGTGGCTCTATGTTTATAATTAGTTTATGAATATTTTTAGTTCCATTTGATAAATGAGAAAACAGTAGAATACAGGCAGAAGGAAATCTCTTTTTAACAGGCTTACTCATTGGAGCAGTAGTCTGTGCTGTCCACAGCCTGCCTGGTCCCCAAGTCTGTTCCCCTTCACCTTGTGACATCACACTTTTGTTCAGGTTGTCACCTCCTCAAGATTTATGCATGTATAAAAAACAAATGACATGGGGAATGTGGGAAAGAAGAAAAATGCACTCTTAAGCAACAGTTTAAGGGTTGAATCTACTCTTTTCTGGGAAGTAAATGAAAATCCCAGAATTTGTTAGATTCCGAGGCAGCGTGATAAACATCAGCTTTGCTGCAGCTACTGGGAAGGAGGATATGGGCTCCAGAGGCTTCTTGAGTATGTTCTAAGAAACGAATTTCTTCCAGCTGAAAAGCAAATGAGTAGTTGACTGGATTAGGACAAGAGCTCTTGGTAAATATACTTTTCTCTATGATCACTCCTTCATTTTTCCTTCTTTTCTCAAGGTTTTTTATTTCCCTCCCTTCCTTCCCTCACCTCTCTCCCTAGTTCCCCTTCCCTTTTGAACATTTTCTTCGTATTTCACAATATCTAGTGTTCATTTTGGTTAGTGTGAGAACCCAAAAGGAAGCTATGCTTTTGGGTGATGGTGGTGGTAAGAATTTCAGGATTTCCAACAGTAACTGAAGGCATGAAGTACAGGAAGTCACTAGTTTGCAATAGTTTTATTTATCATTTTTTGATGTTATGATGGTACAAAAGTACACCCATTCAGCTGAAATTGTACATTCAGTTTAGAATTTAAATTTTTTCTGATCTAGTAGTGTGCAATATTTTCTTATGCCTCTGGACAGTAGCAGCATACAGACCCCATATTGCTATGCCATCAAGAGGCTCAACAACTTGATCACACAATGTACTGTTTGCTTAGCTAGTGGTTTAGGTATATTAAATACTGTGGCACACGGTTTTTCTGGGCATTATTAGAGCCCTTGGTCTAGTTTAAGTATAAACTTTAGGAGGAGCGTGAGCATTATTTCTACGTTTATGAACCAAGAGATACATGCAATGTGGAAGAAAAAATTCTTAACCCTGTGGGGTAGTTAACTGATTGTGTCAATGTAAGAAATGACCAACTAAATCGATCAGCATAGTGCTGGATGTGGCTAAAGGGATTTACTAAAGATAGAAGACTCACTTTAGTGTAAGCGGCACCAACCAGTAGGCTTGTTGCCTGAAAGGAATAAAAGGAAACGAAGAAGGAAGCCTCGCCTCTGTTTCTTTGGAGGAGCTCCTGTCTTCACCTTCACCTTGATCTTCGTCTGCTGGCTTCCAAGGCAGACCCTTCAGCCTCCTGATGCAAACGTGCCTGGAATACTCTATAGTGAGCTCCAGACCTTCGATGAAAGGCTGCTGTGTGGAGACAGCCTTTTGATACTTTTCCACACCTGCCTCTGCAGGAGGCCATTGCAAGTCAATCTTGTAAATTTTTATATAATTGTATATCTTGCATTCAATATTTCTCTTGTAAGCAGACTGCCACTATACCCAGGAAACAGTCACATGAGATTTTCATTCCAGAATACTTGAAGGAAGGGGACCAATGTAACAACTGATATTTTATTAGTGGATACACAACACAGGCACCTGTGTGCTCATACACACACACACACACACACACACACACACACTCACACCACTTTCTTCTATCTAAAAACATTCTGCTCTCTTATTCTTTTTTTCCCATTGTCCTGGGGACAAGAAAGATGAAGAAGTCAGCCAATCTCTATTAAAGATAAAACACTCTTCACTTTCATTTTGTCTAATTGTGTTGTTAAAGAAGAGGCAGGAATGGAGAAAATATGGACCAAAAATGATCAGGTTATTTTCTTTGGATTATACTCCTTATCTTATTCTTTTTAAAATCTACATGACTCACACATTATTATTTACATCATTTTATTTTATTCACACACATTAATTATACATTTTAATGGGATATCTACATGACAATTCTGTATGCACACAGTGTATCCTGACCAAATCCAGTCACCTATTTTTCATCCACATATGCATATATTTTTCTCAATATCTAGTGTTTTAATCAGTTTCTTTGTCATTGAGGTACAATACCTGACACCTACAATTTAAAAGAGGAGATGTTTATTTTGGATTATAGTTTTTAGAGATTTCAGTCCACTGTCAGCCTGCATCAAACTAGGAGTCCTGGCAGGCATAGGAGCATTGCAGAAGAGAAACTATTCACCTTGTGGCATCCACAAAGGCTGGGGATTCAAGGCAGGGGCTGAGAAAAGAAATAAAACCCTCTGGATCATGGTCACAGAGACCTACCTCGTCAACTAGGTCTCACATCCTAACAGCAAATCAGCTATAACAACCATAATTCAATCACCTGCCAGAAGCCACACTTATGATCACATGAAGCTTTGAAGGGACATCTAGTTACAAACCTTAGCATCTAGAAATGATTATACTACTTTCAGACTGACTTTTTAAAGTTTCCATATATGAGAGAGAACATGTAATACATAACTTTCTGTGCCTGGCTATTTTTCTTAGCATAATGTCTTCCAATATCATTAATTTTGCCACAAATGAGAGGATTTCATGCTTGTCTGGGGCAAAACCATGCTCTATTATTTATCTGTCTATATGTATACACATACTAATATATACATTTTCTTTATCCATTCACTTTTGTTGATGAACACTTAGGCTGATTTCATATCTTAGCTACTGTGAATAGTGTTATAATAAGTACGGGTATATAGGTGTCCCTGGTACACTGATTTCATTTCCTTTCTATATATATCCAGAAATGGGGTGGTCTAATCTTGTAATAGATAGCTTTTTTTTGTTTTGTTTTGCTTTTGCAGAAGTCTCCACACTATTCTTGATAGTGGCTATCCTAATTTGGTATGGTTTAGATATGAAATGTCTCAAATTCTCATGTATGTGGAAGGTGATTGGATCATGGTGCAATATCCTCATCAGTGCCTTCACCACTGATGACTGGTGGCTCCTAACTTACTGATAGAGGTGGGGTCAGGTCAGAAGTGGTGGAACCCTGCTGATGTGACCTAGGGTACATCTCTTTCCTCACCTCCTCTTGCTCTCTCTGCTTCCTGACCACCATCATGTGCTAATCTCCGATGCTATGCCTCTCCTCCATGCTATTTCTTCCTTGGAGGTAGCTGACTATGGACTCAACCAATAGTCCAAATAAGCCTCCCCTCATTTAAGTTGTGGGTGTTAGATATTGTGTCTCAAAAATGAGAAACTCACATTACAGTCCCACCAACGGTGTAAAACATATCCACTTCTTTGCTGGTATTTGCTATTTTTTGTTTTTGATTTTTGATAGTAGCCATTCTTACTGGGGAAAATGGTGTCTCCTGTAGTTTTGATCTTCATTTCTCTGATACTAATGATACTGAACATTTTTCATATATTAATTGGTCATTTATATTTCTTCTGAGAAATACCCAGATCATTTGTCAAGTTTTAAATTAGATTAATTATTTTTGTTATGTGTTTTGAGTTTCCTGTAAATTCTCAATATTAACCTTGTTGTGGATAAATAGCTAGCAATTCTTTTCTCCTACAAGTTTGTTCATCACTATATTGATTATTTCCTTTGTGCTGTAAGAGCTTTTTAGTTTGATTCAATCCTGTTTATCAATTGCTGTTTTTCTTTCCTGTGTTTTTGGGGTCCCATCTAGAAAAATCTTTGCCTATAAAAATATTTTGAAGTATATATTTCTATATTTCCTTCTATAGCTTCAGAGTTTCTGGTGTTACATTTCATCCATTCTGAGTAGATTTTTGTACACGAGGGAAGATAAGAGTCAAGTTTCAGTCTTACACATGTAGCTATCCAGTATTCCCAGCATTATTTATTGAAGGTACTGATCTTCCTCCAATGTATATTGTTGACATCTTTGTTAGAATTAACTGGCTGTAGATGTGTGCATTTATTTATAGAGTATTCTGTTTCACCAGTCTATGTGTCTATATTTATGATCATACCATGCTTTTTGGTTTTTATGATTCTGTAGTATGATTTAAAGTCAGTAATTGTCATGCCTCTAGGTTTATTCTTTTTGTTCAAGTTTGGTATAGTATTTGGTCCCACAATATTAAATTTTGGAGTTTTTTTCTAGTTCTGTGAAGATTATTATTGGAATTTTCATTGGGGTTATATTGAATCTGCATATTGTTTGGGGGTAGTATGTACCTTTCAATAATATTATTCTTTCAATTCATGACCATTGTAGGACATCTTGCATGTGTTTGTGTGTCTATCGCTAGACTTTTCAAATTTCAACTTTTCAGGAAGCCAGTATGTTAGTGAATACATTCCATTATTTTGATCTTTCCTTTTTCAAGCAACTTGAAGTAATATAATCAATGTTTATTGCTTCTGTGAGGGTTTCACATATTTCTTCAATCTAACCAATATTCACTTGATACAGGAAACTAAAGATGTAACTGAAATTTTTGTTAAAAATTTAAACATAATTTCTTCTATGTTTTTGCATTTGAGTTGTTTCTTTGCCTTAATAGAATGCCAGGGCAACAACATCTCTCCCCACACTGGCTCACAATTTCACATACCTGAATAATTCTAAATAAAAGGAAACAGAAGATAATAGAATCTGAATACCTTTTCCTCCCATTGTATTGGACGCAGCACGTGCTGTGTCAAAGAATGGTACATACTGTTACCAAGAGTAACAGAATATTAAAAGTATTTTTAACCCACAGAAATAAATATTTCTTATTCTTCAGGGTAAGCACGTTAAGCTGAAAATTTAAGTAGTTTTCCTCAAGACAAACTCTTGCCAAAAGGAATAAAATTTACTCCTCAGAAATCACTGATATGATCTAGAAAATAAATCACATAACCACATCTTGTAGCAGTACTAATTCCCTCTTGGTTTTGCTGTTTTTCAGTCAGAGCTACTTGCAAATTCATTATTTGAAAATGTCATAAAGCAGAAGGTAGCACAAATCCTGTTTCCACTTCCTATAACAAGAAAAAATTGAGTAGCTGGTTTAAAAAAATAGAAACCTTATGGTGGATCAAGGTTCATGTAGGTATAGATAAATGGAAAGTGCTACATATGTCCATTAATCCACCAAGAGTTCCCTTCAGAGTGTTACGGATGATGTGGTCACATAGCTCATTTACAGTGGAATTACTGACATTGAACTGGAAATTCCTAGTAAACCAAAGAATAGCTTAATAGGGAACACAGATTATGTCTCACTCGAAGTCTAGAGTAGCTAAGTATTTATTAATTTATCCTTTATCACCACCTTTAATGTCAACCCCCATGCTTTCAACTAAGGTTAGATGAAAGACACTTGGAGACACCCTGAAAGAGATTCTGTGTTTTTGTATATAAAAACTACTAGTTCTCAGGGCTTTTTTTTTTTTCCTCAATGGAGGTAGGCATAAAATTTGAAGCTTTGATCCTTGTAAGTGAGGTAATAATTACCTTATAGACTTTAAGAAACTTAAGAACAAAATTATTTGTCATCAACAAATAAGAAGGTAGTTCCATATGTCTGGATCCCTTGTGGCTGGCTGAACAAAGTATAGAAGAAAATATATCTTTCAGGAAAGTGCACAAAATGGTATTGGACTCAGACTCAGACTCAGTCCCAGGAGAAATCTGTTAAAGCTGTTGGAAGGGGGGATATCCTGTCAAGAGAGAGGAAAAGAAAACCTGTAACAATGGCTGTGACTGAAGGTTGGGGTTCACTATTATTAGGAGAAAAAGCTGAAGAAACACTGAGGAATCCTCAGCTCTGAAGTTCAGAAACAAAAAGCCTAAAACTGAAGCTGGCCCAGGACAAGTGGCAATGCTGACAGCTGCATCACCATCCAACACCCAGCAACAGGTAGCAGATCTACAACTGAAGGAGGGACAAGAATGTGGGGAGAGGCCACCTTGTGGAACGTGCATGCAGAGGTGACAGAAAGCTGAAGATTGAACAGGCACACTAAAAAATCCTCCAGTAGCCTAGTTCCTTCCTCACACAGAAGCCAACAAAAGCTGAACACTGAATGAGTTTGAAGTTTTTTAAGCACTGAAATTTATGGTAACAAAAAAATCTAAACACAGTCAACTCTGGACTGAATTGACACATCCTCCCATAATTGCTAACCATAGAAATGAACTCATTCCCAGACACAATTTACTGTACCTCTATCCCTATTTCTTACTCATTATGGAAAGCAGTCATTAAAATTTTAGATTTCCACAAAGAGCAGAAAAAAATTAAACAATTATTGAGAGATAAAACCTTAACAGAACTAGACTAAAGAATGGCACACATTGTTCAAACTATCAGATAAAAAATTTATTTTAGAAAAAAAATCTAAGAGATAGTTAGAAATTTATATTAGAAAAAATATCTAAGAGACAGAAATATGCACACAGGTGGAAAATTTCAGAATAAAAGGAAAACTATAAGAAAGTGTCAAATGGAATTATAAGAGGCACCTATAATATTAGACATAAAAAAGTAAGTACATCAATATACAAACATGGTGCAGCTGATGAAAGAAATTGTTGAACCTAAAATTAGGTCCATAGAAATGCTACAGACTGAAGCAAAGTGAAATAAACGTTTAAAATATAAGAAATGAATATCCAAAAGTTGTAACACAATGACTAACATTCAAGTATTTGGAATCTCCCCCACCAAAGAAAATGAGTTAGAAAATATTTTAATGTAGTTACAGAGAACTTTCAAAAAATAAAAACAGACATCAAAAATAATGCCAAGTACGTCAGAAAACCCTAAATAGGATGCATTGTTACTACACACACACACACACACACACACACACACACACACACAAGCACACACAGGCACACATGCATGCACACATACCACTAAGTACTTCACATCAGAGTTCACAAAATTAAGACAGAAGGCAACCAAAGGAGAGGAATTTTAGAAAGGAATAATGATAAGAATGGTAAGGATTTATATCTAATAAAAATGTTTTGTAAAACAAAAAGTTTGAACAGACATTTTCAGAAAAAAAAAGCTGTGAAATTTTATGGCAGAAAAGATATGATACACAAAAAGTTAAAGAAAATGGATTCAGTCAAAGAGAATAATATGAATGGAAATTTAATCTATGCAGATATATGAAGTCTACTAGAAATCTTAAAAATAAAAGTTAAATATGCAGGATTCTTTCTTAATTTTAAATACATTAAAAGATAATATTTGAAGCAAAAATATTAGTAATATGATAAGAGATTTATCTATCTTGTAAGTAAATTGGATTTCAACACAGGCTCTGAGGATGGAATGTTAGAATTATAAGTATACTGCTGTAAATTTTTAATACTATCTATGAGATATAGTAATACTTTTGGAACTACAATGTTAAATAAAAAATCAAATACCAGTGAATTAAGAATAATGAAAAAAGTAAAGATTATTTTGAAAATTTGGAGGATAAAACAATCTTAAAATATTTTTATTGAAAAAAATCAGCATTTAGAAATTTATCCATTATTTAATGTAACATTATCATCAAACAAATATGTCTTTACTGGAGAACATAAAAACTTTATTGAACAAAATCATAGTATTACAATAAAATGTTTAACAGAGAGACAGTAGATTATTTTATAGGTAAATTTTACATATGTTAAAAAAGACTTGAAAATTTTAAAAATCCACCACACCATGAAAGGATAGATAAAATTGTTCTGCATTCCATGAAGTAACATGGCTTTCCATATGATGAAATTTTATGTCCTATGGTATATTCTGGAAGAAATCAA
The DNA here is from genome assembly GCA_004027455.1 of Hydrochoerus hydrochaeris. Taxonomy (NCBI): domain Eukaryota; kingdom Metazoa; phylum Chordata; class Mammalia; order Rodentia; family Hydrochaeridae; genus Hydrochoerus; species Hydrochoerus hydrochaeris. The sequence goes on along the minus strand of PVLA01003490.1, from coordinate 50,597 downwards.
GAACCCCAGGTGACTGAAAGAAACTCTGCTTGGTGTCATAAAGAACTTTAAAATTGGTCCTTTATATCTACAGATTCAACCCTAGATGAAAAATATTTGAGTGAAAATATGACATTTTCCTTGATGAATGCTAAAGCTGTGCTTCCTAACGTGTACAGAGTTTTGCTTTTGTCTTTGTTCTCTAAACAATAGTTTAACAATTCAACACTGAATTTACATTGTATTAGATATTGTGAGTAATCTAGATATATTTAAAGAATATAGAATGATGTAAGTGCTATAGATGAAAACACTATACTATTTTAAGTGACTTGAACATGTGTAGATTTTGCTCCTTGCAGGGTCCTGGAACCAACGATATAATAAAACTCATTACTCTAATGTCTATTTCTCAAAACAGGAATTCCAAAAAAGTAGGAGATAGGATATATAGATATATATATATACAAACACACAAACAAGTCTTGATAAGTAAAGGGGTATAAGAACAATACAAAAGCTAAAATGTAGCAAAGACTTTACACCGATTTAGGTTCTAACAGTTTGGGAGCAATGGATTGAGCACTTTTGAGAAAGATTTTTGAAAAAGAAAGAGAGAGAAACAGAAGGCATGAGAGAAAGAAAGAGAAAGATGAAAAATGTTACTGAAAAAAAATGTATATATATACATAGTTTTTGTTTAAATGAAGGCACCTGTGTGACCCATGTCAGAGGCATAGTAGAAGACAACTTATAACTTGAAATCTGTTAAGAAAGAAATAACATGAGAGAGGAGGAAACTGAGGCTTTCACTTATACAACCTCTTTCTACCTCAGTGCTGTCTTCATGAATGAAATAAACTGCAAACTCCATCCCACGGTAGTGTAAGAGACTTGCTTTTCAATAAGGAGAAAGAATTCATGCTGGAGCTTCCGGCCATTGTAATAGGACAAAAATATTTTTAAGATAAAAAATACAAGATTATTATTATCTGCTCTTAAAATATATGACTCTAAATGGAAATTCTCGTTGAACAATTTAGAGACTATCATGAGTAATAAGGCCATTCAGTAAGATGAATAATTACATAATAAAACATAAAAGTTAATGTTTCTATGGAGTTTGATCCAAAAATATGGTGAAAGTTTAAAAAAATATATTACAGGAAAAAACACCTTGTCATTAACCCCCCTCAGAACACTCCCCCTCCCTGCAAACACACTGGTTCCATCATTCTTGCCACTTTATGAAGCAGATCCAGAAATTTATTTCCCGATTGCCTTTAGTTGCACTGTCACGGCTGCCTCAGTGTTCTGAATGGATTCCAAATGTTTACCCTTCATGGTCATCTTGGCTTTGGGAAGAGCCAGAAGTTACATGGTGCCAGATCAGGTGAATGAGGTGCATAAGGGCCCCCATAACGTTCTCTCGAGCCTGCACCACCGTGGGGTGGGAGTTTGTTGGTAGCATTCACTATATTTTTCATCACAACTCATAAAGACACTATCAAAAGAGGATTTGCAGAACTGCATTGGAAAGTGGCAAGAATATGGGATACAAATGTTAGAAACAAGGGAAAGATTTTGAGGGGGGCTTAAAAGGCATTGTATCTTTTACTTAATAATTTTTTTCATAATTTAAACTTTGACTATTTTTCAGTCATTCCCTGTATGACGAGTTGGTAATGTTCAGCTAGAAATGCAAAGCAAATTGATTATAGTATAGTGAAATTGTATGTATTTTATTTTAAGCATATATATAAAAATGTATGTTCACTGTGAAACATAAAACATAAAATTATAAATTCTGAAACAGAATGCATGCTGGATGAGGAAGCAGTTATATCTGGAGAGGAAATCAAGAGGAGAGATAAAAAAGTGAAGGTCTACACTCTATTTGTAATGTTTTATTTCTTTAAAAATATCTTGAAAGAAATACGGCAAAATATTCATGTACATTACATCTAGTAGCCAAATTATCTGAACTTTATTACATATCAGAAATATTTTATAAATATAAGCACCTGCCTGACAGCCCGAGGTCATGAGTTCAATCCCCAGTATCAAAATAAATAAATAAATAAATAAATAAATAAATAAAACAAGAAACATTCTAGTCATGATGGAAACAAAAATGAATTCACAGGAACAAGCAACAGAAAACACAATAGAACTTTTAAGGAAAATACTTAAATGAATTTTAAAATAAAAACTAATCCCAATGTAAACAGCAATCATATTTTAGACAAGTATAACACAAAAGTTTTAAATTCATATTGAAAATAAATCTTTGACACTAGCCAGTAGATTTTTTGACTTGTGTTGCTATGCATCAATACATTTTGTAAATGAGTAATTAAATAATGTGAAATGGGTATAAGAATTAAATGTACCTATCAAAAATTACTGAAACATATTTTGTTATATAAAATATTGTAGGCTAAAACAAAAGTACACTTCAAAGAAATAATGAAAAGAGAGATTACTCAACAAATGCTGGCATGATGTTTGTTTATTAGGGCAAAAAATAGAATCTGACTCTGAATAATTATATCATAATAGAAAATGCAAATAAAGATTTAGTTTCTGTAAGATGGCACCAAAGGCAATTTATAAGAAAATAAACAAGTATCTGATTCCAAGTTATAATACATTGAAAAGTGTTATTTGTATATCAGTGTCCTCCCACAGTCTCATGTGGTCACCTTTTCAGAGGTGGCTTGGTCTAAGGTGTGTGATGATGAGATTGAGGATGTGATTCTGGGATTAATGGTGTGATGCTTAGAGTAAGACTGCCCAACCTGGGTATGAGTACTACCTGGGGGAAGGCAGCCTGGATAGACTATAAGAGACAGAAAAAAGGTTGCTGCTGCCATCACTTGCTTCTTTTGCTGCTTCTTCTCTTCTGCTGCCTCCTGCTTGTTCTGTGATGGCCCTCTGTCATGCCACCCTGCCTGGGAACCTGCTGATTAGGACTGAAACCGCTACAAACCGTGAACTACAATAAACCTCTCCTTCTTTTACTTTGAGTATTGGGCATTTTGTGCCAGCAATGAGAAAAGTAACTAAGACAGAAAGGTAAATATCTAATACATTAATTTTTAATATAATAAGTAATAGAGAAACTAGCAAGAATAAAACGTGTGTCCTCATTGACTTGGAAATAGACATATATAAACAAACCATAAAGAAAAGAGGACAAAAAGTAAATAAAATGCAAGCAACACTATTAAAATATATCAAGCAAAATTAAATTAACCCCAAAATGGAATAAAAATTTCCTAGTATCAAAATCTAAACTTATCAAATAAAGCATCCAAAGGTGCCTCCTATATTTTAATGAAAGAAATATAAATTGGTTCCACCTCTCAAGAAAGTAAATTATAAGTGCCGGGTTCAGACCAGCAAACCCTGATAGAGAGATGAGTGAAAAATACAAGAGACAGAGTATCTTTGAAGAGGTTCATGGGACTCCACCAAAATGGAGCTCTGAATTGACTCAAACTCTCAAATGTATTGAGGAATAGTAAAGGCTTAGTGTTCTGCTGAGCACTTTTGCTTTTAGGTAGCAAGACAGCCAAGCAAAGCAAGGTGAGAATTTGGTTGAATACTTAACTTTTATCTTATTGTCTGCTGGAGAACTTCCTTGTTTTCCCCTGTAAGGTCAATTTCTGCCCCAGTGGTGAAGCACTCAGATGCATCTCCCATGTCTGTTTGAGCCGGCAAAAATCTCATCTTCAAGATGTCTCAGCTCCTCAGATTAAGGTTCCTGAGTCAACTGGAGCAGACGTGGCCCCATTGGTGTCACCAAGAACTTGACGTAAGAGAATATATTAAACACAGTAATTGTAATCCCTCATGTAAATGTATACTAATGAAATCTAATCCAAGATGTGTACCAAGCTTCCTGTATGAAGGATTTATCATGTATTTGTAACAACAGCAGAACAACTCAGTGCTAGGTAAACACTAGTATATTAATGCCATGAATTGTTGCTATGATCGTAAATAAAATCTTGCTTTTATGGTATAATTAATGATATAGGGCAAAACTTATGGTATACCTTTCTTTAACTGGCACACTACTAAGAAAATGTATAAAACAATAATGCCTATTTTTCGGTGAAGAATATTAATGAATTTTTAAATAAATTTGGTTGACTTCATATCTATTTAAATAATTGCCTATAATTAGATTCTTGAATTCCACTTCTTTCTTTCTCTCTTTCATGCACATCAATAAGGCTTTTGCCTTTATGAAATTCCATTGAATTGTTTTTGATAACTGAAAGCAATGATATCTGCTTTGCTAAATTTAATAGTTCATATACAGTCTTTCCCTTATTTGAATAGAATCTAAAAGGCCAGAAACTCTAATCTAGACCTCCATCCTTCACACCAGGTGCATGTAACTGACTTAAAATGCATATGACCACTTTAAAGTCAGTTAGTAGACATCCCCAAAAAAACAAATCTGTAACTGGAGTCTTGTCTATCTCCAAATGTTCTCCACACATTCTATTCTCTTTATTCCTTTCTTTTACCACTCTGCATGTCTAGTTTGACAAAACAGTTGACTCTATCAGAAAATAAAAATAATATACACTTCATATGTACACAAAATCAAATTTATTCATATCTTGTCCATCATTTATTTTCTGAATAACTGTGAAAGCTCACTAACTTATCTCCTTTGATTCCTCCAATGTTTCCCAAGAATCTTTATCAACACACTTCAATTTCAGTTGACAGTGAGTATGTCTAAATAGTGGCAATACAGTGAATTTTTAAAAAATAAGTATGTTTTATTTGATGATAAAATAAATTAACATACTAAATAGTTTATAAGAAACCATCATGGCATCCATCTGTGTGCTATCAGATTAATTATATTCTGAGTACATCATCAGACTTCGAAAGATTCAAGCCTTTTCGCTTAACTTATGCTCATTCTAGTTCCATTTAACAGAATTTTAGTGGTATCTCATTATTTATCTTGATCGTGGCTTTGCATTATATTGTAGCTTTTATGACAACATCAATATTTCTATTTGTAAAATAAAGATAATAATAGTCCTTATTCACAAGATTATTGAGGTGATTAGATGACATAATATATATAATATATATTACCAAGTAGTGAAGATTATTGTTTTTTAACCTAATTATCATTTTGCTAGTAAATAGTTATTTACATGTTTCTAATGCAGTGCATATTTATATTTGACCCCCAAAAAGAATGAATTTAAAATTCTAGTCTGTGGGCCAGGGGTTTAGCTCAGTGGCACAAGCACCTGTCTGTAAGCACAAGTATTTGTGGCACAAGTACCTGCCTGGTAAGCACAAGGTTGTGAGTTCGATCCCTGGTACCAAATAAATAAATTAATTAATTTAATTTAATTTTTATCTTATAAGCATTTTGACTGTTACAAATAAAATGTCTTAGAAAATATTCAATGACATTGATTTAATATTTATGCTATTTTAATGATTGAGCCACAAATAAAGTTTTAAAATTTTGTCTCAGCATGAACTTAAAATAGTCAAACTATTATGAAACATTTGCACATATAATCAAGAAGTAGATTAGGTTATATTTATTTTTCTTAAAAGAGTATTTCCTTTGAAGTATTTTTTAACCATTTGAGAATATTTTATCAATGTAGAAAGTAGGTCTTAAAACTATGTAAAATGCTGGAAAGCTAATATCCATTTTTCAGAATAAATATAAATAATTTTCATTCTGAAAAAATTCATCTTGGGTTGATTATGAAAATAAAAGCCAAAATATATATTTTAAGAAATCTGTCATTTCATATACAAATGAGCACATTTTGGCTAAGTCTGTTTTCAGCATGGAAGACTATTCTCTTAAAACTATAAATTACCATCATTGTGTAACTTACCTATAATGTTGAGTTTAATAACACACTATGCATTACCAGGATCCTGTTGTCCACAAAATAACAGATAGATATCATCAATCCCCTAAACAATCAATAAAAGCCTTTAATATAAAGGATCAGCTGAAGCTCTTTGTACGAATTTTTCAACGAAGTCTATAAAACATACCTCCACTCATCATCTTTGAAAGCAACCTTTTATCATGAAATAATAATTTATTGAAGAAAATTTGAAAAAATGGGATGAAAGTTTCTTTTTTTCCAAAGAGATAAGTTCTTTAGTTTTCAATATCCTAACCATCTCTAAATGTAGTTAAACATGGACTCCAATGGGTCACCCATATTTGAATAATAGTAAAAATTAAATTTCTACTATTTTATCTACGTAGCTATGAGAAGAAAATGCAGCCCCATCCTCCCAGACAGAAAGACCACATCATTTCTGAGAGGTAAGAACCTAATTTAGGAAAGTAGAATTTAACTCAACCTCAATAGGTAAAATCATTTCAGAAACAAATAACTTTAAATTAGGAAAATGAAACTTGGTTCAGATAACCCCAATTTCCCTTTTTCCGCCCAGTCACTGGTACCCATATGTCCTAAACCAAAACCTCTAAGATGTTTATAACTCCAAATGTCCTTGAGTGTGGACCAACCCCTGGATTTATGACCCAAGTGTACAGTTGCTGGAGGCAATAAACTTTCACTTTACATCCTCTCCTGTCTGGTTATCTTGTTGGTTTCACCAAGTATCTTCCTTGACCTAGTAACAGGGAAGTTCCTTGCTTGCCCTTCTATGAAAAGGTAATAAAGTTAACTGTCTCTCAGGTGTCCGCTAACATTGTTTGGTGTTTCTTTCAGAGGAGTTCCATTCTATCCAAGTATCTAAGTGTTGGCTTAACTGCTGAGATTTGCTCAAAATGTAACATGTTCTGACTTAGGACAATAATCTAAGTTTTAGTCCTGGTTTTGACTGTATGATTGTGGACAAATCTCCAAAAAGTTCAGCATTTTGAGTGTCATGTAGAAAGAAAGGATTAGGTATTTTCTGAGATTTCTTCCAGTTCAAGTTTTCATGAGTAGTTTTTTCCAAGAATAAATTCCAGAGAGTAAATAGGCCAAAAAAAAAAAAAAAAAAAAAAACCAAGTCCAGTGATTACAAGAGCAGGGGCAGAAAGTATTATAAGCAACAAAGTAGGCCTGCAGTGTTTCACATTCTACTCATTCTCCTTGCATTTGTCCCAGAGTTGGTATGAGATGGGGTAATGGTAAACCTTTATCACTTAAACTATAACAAACAACCAGCTGCAGCACACATGCCATTGACTGGAATTTAGACCTACAGGTGAGGGATGGCCTATCATTTTAGTACGGGGCTGAGCTTCAGCCTTGCTACAGTTTGAAGGTTTGTCCTCCTCCTAAACTCATGTTTAAATTTAATTGCTCTTAAACAGCATTAAAAGTAGGATCTTTCAGAGGTGATAAACAGTGAGGCCCTGCCTCCATGACTTATTGTGTGAATGAATTCATTCTTGTTCTCATGAGTTCCTCATCAAACAAATGTGACCCCATTTTGTCTGTTTTTCCTCTCCAACACTGTGCCCTCCCACTTTAAACTGTGGTTGTAAGATGAACCTGGATCCTGGGTCTCCAAGCCTCCTGACTGTGAATATGGAAATGCAGATCCATTGCTAATTTCATTTACTATTAGAAATTCTTAAATGGCAGACAGTTATAAGTTTTAAAGACCATGACTGAGTGCCTGATTAAGGATCCAGAAGTCTGTGAAAAATTTTTCAGATCATAAAAAGAACTTGCATCATTTAGATACCAGCAATTACTGTCAAACATACTGCTAAAACAAAATGATATGATATTTTTAAACACATTCTTAATTACTATTTAGAAAACAGATGGACCATGAAAAAATTATTCTTATATGACAAATTTCCAACTAGGACCTTTGTAAGAAAAACTGTGCTATTTCTTGTTACAGTAGCTTTGTACTTTTGACATTTCCTTTGCAGTAGTAAATTTTATACAGTGACTTAATAAATTATCTCAATTTACATAGCTATATTTCTTTTTCCTTGCAGACATCACTCTTTTATGATTAATGCTGAAAGAGCAATGAAATAATTTCTGGAAATATGGTGCAAATTTTTTGTTTTAGTCCAAAGTTCAGTCCTCTCAAAAACTTTGAGGCAATCGACAGGAGATTGTAACATAACAAAATCAAGAAAATCTCAATCAAGAGTTCTTTTTAAAGTTCTACTAATGCACTGTGATGTTAGTACAAGTTTATAGCACTGGTTATCATATCACTGGATTAAGGGAAATAGTCCTACAGAACAAGGAAATAATATTATTGAACCTCATTACATGATTATTACCTTATTAAATTCATCAATGTCTTATCCTGGTGTAACTGAAGTGATTGAGTTACTACTGTGAAATCAGATACTATGAAGCTATCCAAAATACTATCATTGTCTTATCAATATGAAAGAGAAAGTTAAATTGCATTTGCCTCAATAAGGAGGAACACTTTTGTTTGTAAAAAATGACACTTTCATCCAAAGCTATGACCTAAGTAACCAGTATGATTTCGTTGCTGATGGGATTTTGTCTGAACTTCTTTGCAGAATTATAATAAAGAAATGGCAAATTCATTATATGTCCTCTTTTCATGTGAAGAAACTGACAAGTTGGTTGACTGACCTTTTTAGACTTCCTTTTTTTCTTCTGTTTTTCTTTTTTCCTTTTAATTGAACATATTTTAGTGTTCCTGAAAGTTCATAGCCTGACAGTTATAGAGAAAGTAGCTGTTCATGAGTCCACAGTTACTGATTAGTGACTGGCTGTGTATACTCTGCCCAAGGACAGTCTGTGTGCTCAATAAGCTCAAAATTTGCCAAAGCAATTTGTGACAAGGGTGGCAATTAGTGTCAGCAGAGAGAAGTCAATATAACAAAATCTAAGAGAATAACTGAATTCTGAATGCATATGCTTGTGACCTAAAGAATAGAAAGCAGAATTGAGAAAATAAGATGATGAAACGATTGTTTGGGTCACACTGTAATGTCAGATACTATGTGCTTTTTTTAAAAATCTTTAAAATTTATTTTGGTACCACTGTAGAAAAGTTGAGCTCAGAGAAAAAAATAGGGGAAATATATTATTATCCTTTTTAAAACAGGATAATACTTCTGCATCTCTTTTATCCAGTTTCCTGACAACCACAAGAGATCCTTTTTAAATGCTCACAATAGTAGGATAAAAATAAAAGGCACCAAGCAATTAGCATCAAAGGTCACCATAATCAATCTGAAAAGATGCAAACTATGAATAATCAATCTTATATATGACATAGTCTTCACACCAAACTATGATTGATTTTTTCCATAGGTTCTCATTCCACTCAAGCATTTTTGCTAATTCCTCTATTCATATATATCCAATATTTCTCAAAATATCAACTTTTTACAAAATCTAAGGAACCAATAACAAAACTATGAGACTTTTTCCAGGATATATGCTGAAAAGACCACAGACTATGAGAGACCAGACAGTAAGCCTGATCTCCTTATTCTAAATGAATGACCTTAGCCTCTCTGAGAACATCTCTTTTACTTAGTTGTAAAATGTAAATAAAATAATCAAGACATTGAAAAATAAGAAAGCCACACTGCTGCCATCCAATAGAATGGTTTGTAAATGTTAAGAATAGGTAATAAAATCTAGGAAAAGTTTTCTGTAGTTAACATATACCAGTACTCTTGAGTTAAATCATTACATTTATTCCAAAATCATTTTTAATTTGAACCAATCAAAGCAAGTAGAAAAGAATAATGCTGGTTAAAAAAAAAAAACTTAGGGGACAATTGTGTCTTCAAACTACCCCCTATTTATTCAAAGAAACTATGTTGATTATGATGACATCTTGGTGAATTTTCTTTAGGAACTGTTGTGTTATATTAAATAGTAGATGGTGTTCATTAGTAGGCTGCTTGGAGGAGAGCATATGCTGAATATGTATTTGAGAGGAAATGGTCTGAATAGCTCCAAATTTGCTATTAGAACCTATTTAATCAAATGATAAATCATCATTTTCAATCTCATCTCACACTCTGAGCTCTACTTTTTTCTCTACTTTTGTTCTTCTCAAAATAAGACTATGATATTCTCCCTCATTTTACCTTGCTGTTTCCCCAGTCAACCTCCAAGCTATGATGGTCACTGTTAGAGACAGCTTAACTGGAACAGGTAGGTAACATAGGAACTAATGCTATAAAGATGCCTTTACAGAAATGCTACATTAGTGAACATTATATAACCAGAAATTTGTATTAAACACTTTCTCTCTAATATTTAGTATTTCATTTCATATGCTTTTACTGGAACTTTAGATTGAACAAAATTGAATGACATAGAAGGGGAAAGATGCCCTTTGTGCTGACTCAAATAATTTTATAGAACCTGGGATTCATTTCTCTTTATCAAATTATCCTTGTTAGTTATGCTCATTTAATAAAATCGAGCCCTTATTACACTGAAATTAACCATGCTTTCTGTAGGTTTTTTTGAGCAATATTGAAAGTGATTTGGCAGCATGATCATGAACTATTAAAATACACATACTCACTGACATATTGTTACACCTCCAAACATCTATATAAGGGAACCCTTTAAAAGTAAGAAAAAAATTATGTCCAAAAGATACTGCAAAGCTATTTAGTTTTCTGAATATACTGGAAAGAACATGCCTGATCAATGATAGATAAACAATAGTACAAAGTCCAGTTATTCATAATACAGAAAACTATACAATCATTAGATTATTTATAAAACTATATACCAGAGAATATACCATTTTTAGAATAGTCACTGAAATGTAACATTTTTACAAATATTGTGATTTCAACAGTGTGAAAAATATTCAGAGAAAAAAGTTTGAAAATACTATATCAAAATATTAAACTTTATCATGTGATGAGAAATTGTTCTTTTATATTTCTGTGAACTCATTATTGTGATACTATATATTCCCTTCCTAATCAGAAATAATTCTTAAAAATAAAATAATACGAGCTTGATAGCATCAGAAGACTTGACAATTTAGGAAGATTAAAAATTGTGTAACTACTTGTAGGTGAGATTGCAGGGAAAACTGAACCTTTTAAACAACACCAAAACTACTCTTAGCAAAAAGAAAAATAATGTATTACTGCTGTTGAGTTATATCTCCTGTATACTTACAGATCTGATAAGACTCTGAAAGTCTTTGAAACTTTTTATCAAAAGCATCTCTTCCTCTCCTAAATCAGCCTGCAATTTGAACAAAAATATGTTGGTGGCTTTTCTAAAAATGTGCCAGTCTATGTTTGCCTTTAGGATATTTGCTATTGTGTCTGAAATTCCAGTAATATATTCACTGTGCTGCATCATCCTATAAAGATCTCCATTTGAAAGATCACTTGCAAGATGCTGAGTATCTTCCCTAATAACATGTTGCTTGAACATCTCCTTGACATGATTGATAGCTGGAGAGAAATGTTCTGAAAAAGGAGGAGGAGGAAGAGGAGGAGGAGGAGAAGTCATCACGGGACATGATGACACACACTTGTGATCCTAGCACTGTAGGAGGCCTAGGCAAGAGGATCCAAAGTTCAGCCCCACTTGAGAAACCTACAGATCTGTCTCAAAGTTAAAAATAAGAAAATGGCTAGGTATGTAGCTCAATGTAAAAGCCCTGGTTCAATACCTAGTAATACCCTCCCCGCCAAAAAAAGTCTTCTATGAAAGAAAATGCATAGTTTATTTTAAATTATAGATTATTTTAACAGGGAAAATATCATCATGAGTGTATGTAGGGTATAAGGGGTATTTGACAATATAGAGAATGTCTATTAGGAAACGAGATTCTGAAGAAACTGAAAGCATCAGCTGAATAGAAACTTTTTCAAGTAGATGAGACATGATCACAAATCGGAAGGACTCCCCAGCATTGCTATCTAACTGATTTCATTCTGAATATACTTCACATGAAGAAAGTTATTTTTTAAATAAATGCAGAAGATTTTACATATTGATCCACATTGTTCCATATATAGAATAATGATACCTCAAAAACTGAGAAATAACATCTTCCGCTACGTCAGTGATGGCAAAGTTTTTAGAGACCAAGTGCTCAAATTGCAATCCAAAACCCACTTATTTAAAGTTCCAACACTGTAATGAAATCTGAATATGTACTGAGGTTTTAGTTTAGAAAAATAACTCATACATTGACATCTTTTGTCTTAAAAGAAAAACAAATAGCATGCATGATATAGGTTCAGTGCCTGTGCTCTACATGAAGAGAGTGATAGAATTTGGGAAGAATAACTTCAAAAGTCTGTATAAATCATATTTGTAAGGACATATAGAATAAGTGTGGGGGGGGTGAATTTTATTATACAAATTATGTTTTAAGATGACAAACAGATGAGTGTAATTTTTAATAGAAACCCCTCTGCTATGGTTTGTGTTCCTGCGGCCCCACCCCACGCCTCATGCAATCACAGATGTGGCCAAATCTAGCGTCTGAGATTGGTTTGTTATCTAGTGCTCAGATTGATGGTATAAATGTTTCACCTGCCCGGGGTGGAGCCAGGATACAATATGCCAGCAGGAAGAAGGTGTGTCTGTCTTTCTTGCCTTGCTGTTTGCAGCCCTAAACAGCAGCCACCATACCACACTGCTGTTTGGAGCCAGCTCCTCAAAAATTAAAAAAAATGATAACCTCTTAACCCAAGCAGAGACAAGCCAGCACAGTTTATGGAAGCTATAACATGTCCACTGATAGTTATAAATTCGCAAGGATGGGTATGAGGAGAATAAAAAGAGATCTTCTTCCTAGAGAAAAGTGAGAAAGAATCACCCTTGTTGCCAGGACATGTTCTCTGTTTCTCTGCTTCTGTGTTTTGTTTTCTTTTTCTCCTGTTGAAATGTGGCCTTTTTCCACAAAAGGTAATACACAGTCCATGAGCTTCCTTTCCAGATGGCCCAAACCCAGGCTGATTTTGCCTTTGTTCTAATCTGCAGGTCCCTAGAAATAATTTCAACAACCGCTACATTTTTCGGTTAGTTTTTTCCAGATTCATGGTCTGTGGCCAGGCAGGTAGGGTCTCTCTGAGAAAGGTTCTCTGTGGATTGAAATACTGCAAGAAAATGTTTTCCTAGTGATTTTTTAAAAAATCTTTCAAGATATGGCGCAGTTGGTGACTTTATAGTTGAACATGACCAGGGAACAGATCACATAATGCAACACGCAACTTTCAGTTTTTCTGCTTTAGAAATTTTTAGATTTATGCAACAAATTCTTTAATAAGGCTTTCCACAGGCCCAATGCTGTAACATCAATGCCAATTATATATTTTAATAAACATTCACATCACTTATGAATCTTCATATGAACTATTATTGCATTATCTGTAGGGAGATAAAATTATATAGAAGAGCTGGAATTCAGGTAAGTCCAAATTGTCACCTTGAGATTCATACTTTCACCTGCTACCATCTTTGCATTATCCTCCCATCAGCACTGCAACACACAGGTCTGAATCCTGAAGTTTGTTTATAAGGAGTTTTTTGCTATGTTATTTTTGTTCTTGGTGCCCATACAAAGTTTTATCTTCATTTCTTCAATATTTCAAGGGTTTTTTTTTCTTTAATTCTGAACCTTTTATCCAGAAACCCATGGTAAAAGCCCTTATTAACCTTTTCACTTCATGGCACAAATAGCAAGTGGCAATATTTAAATGTCATACTGAGTAATCAGAAAGAAATTCAGACAACCTGAACATCAAGCCTAAGTGTTGCCCCAGCCACCAAGGAGATCAATATCAAATATCCATGTAATTCATGCTACAAAGCCTCTTGCCTCTCTGAGAATGTTATTAAGAATTCAAATTCTTGAGCTCCACTCTAGAGCTAATAATTAGACATTGGGATAAGGGTTTGGTGATATGCATTTAAATAAGCCCTCCCAGGGACTCAGATACAGGTTAATGTTTGAGAACCCCACTATACTGCGGTATTCTAGCTGGAGAGCTCTGCACTAGTTTGCCCCCCACAGTCAAACAAAATGGAAAAGGTTAACAGGTAAAGGCCAATAGGTTAACAGGTAAAGGTCAATAGGTTAACAGGTAAAGGCCAATAGTGCTTGGATAATCAAGAGTTTTGCACCAGAGATGGCATTAAAAATTCTAGTAAAACAATTTGCGATTGTTTTACACTCAGCAATGTTAGTTCAGTAGCACAGCATCTGCCCTGCAAGCATGAGATCATGAGTTTGATTCCTGGTATCCCCCATCAAAAAAAAAAAATCCTTAATACTTTACAGAGCACGTAAACAAACCAATCTGAATGATACCACCAATAAGCAATAAGTATGAGCAATGGACAGTTATATATTGTCTGAAAAATCAGGTGTTTTTTTTTTTAAACCAGGGTAGTTGTGATATTTTCTCATTATCCTTAACATATATTCTAGAAATAGTCCTAAATTGTCTAGGTCCTATTGACATATAAACACATTAGAATTTCACATTCAGTCATTAGAATTTCACAGCTAGCATAGTACAGATAATTTAGTAATATCAAATTTTTCTTCATGGGACCAGGAAGGTACCTGAGTAGCCTAAACACTAGGTTTTCCATAAATAATTTCATATATTTAGTTTTAAAAGGTTTTAATTCACAAGAGAAGATATATTTATAATGAAAATTTATACACTCTTATCCTAGCTTTTCTCTAACAGTGTGAATTTGCTAAGAATGAAGGATCATACACTGTTAACTTAAAACAATCCATGGGCCATTACTTTTTGCAAATGAGTAAACAATTGAGAGTTCCTTGGGGATATTGTGCATATACATTGATTAATGTCCTACCTAATTCCAAATTTATTCACAGAACATAAGCATATACAGCAACATTTTATCTAAATTTACTCTACATACTTTCTCCTTTATTGTACAACCAAAAACATACTTGAAGATATATGGGATGATTTGCAAGTTCATAGTAGCCTCTTCAACCACAAGATCCACATCAAAATATTAAGATATGACCCAAATTGAGTGCAAATTTTCTAAAAATTAAAACCCTTTGGCGTATCATTATTTTACTTTTAACATATTATCTTACTTTTAATTAAACTGCTATTCTGAGATTATCTTAGGTTCTCATGTATTTATTTTGTTTTGAGTTTTTGACAGTACTGATGTTTTGCACATTCAGGCTTTGCACATGCTAAGTAAGAGCTCTAACATTGAGCTACACTGTAATCTTTTTATTTTTTTCTCTTGAAACAAGTCTCAGGGCATTATGCATGCTTGTGGGAGAGGTAAACCTGGCCTCCGTTTTGGGATAAGAAGCCATCCTCACATTTCCGAGTTAAGCACTAGGGTTAAGCTTCTGTTTAGAGATAAATTCCTATTCTTCCCTGGCCGTCCCCCCACCACCACCCGCGTAAATCGTGTGGTTTGGGACCTCCCACCGTTACTTGGTAACCTACTGATGTCAAGAGCTCTGGCTTCCCGCGCTTCAGAATGAAGGATTCCCACGATTCAGAACCCTTTATATTCGCTATGTTTCCCCTGAATAAACGAGACTTGATCAGAGCACTGTCTTGTCTCCATTTCTTGTGTCTCTTGTCCCTTTATCATCCCCACTCCCCCCTCTAGGGCCTTCCTTGATTTACCCATGGATCGGGACACATGCTGGCATTGAATTTGCAGACTTCCTACTTCCTTGCCCTTCTGAGTAGCTGAGATTATAGGCATGCAACACTGAGCCAAGTGATTCACATACATTTGTGAGAAATAATACAGACAAATTGCATATACCCTTGACTATGCTCCCCCAATAAAAATATCTTACAACACTATGGAACAGTATCTCAACCAGGAGCCTGTCAGCTCAGATATATACAGTACAGTTCCATTACAACAGAGATTCATAATTATGCTCATTCAAAGCCACATTCTCTCTTTGCAAGGCCTGGTTACTGCCAGCCTGTTAGCTACTTACATAGTTTTCCAGGTTAAGATAAACTAGAAACATTTCCATGGCTTTCCAGTGCAAAATTATGTGTATACACACACACACACATATGGACTCATGTGCTATGCAATATGGAATTAATCTTATTTTTACTCTGTGTAATTTCCTTGATATTTATCTAATTGTTTCAAATATCAATAATGTGTTCTCTTTTACTATTAAGTAGTACTACAGGAAATTTTGCAAGAAATACACATACTATTTTCAAAAGTGACTGTACAGCATTCCACTCCTACTAGCAGTAGATGTGATTTAGTTTCTCTGAATTCCTACCAGTATTTCTTGTTACTGCTTTTTATCAAAAAAAAATTTTTTTTAGTCATTCTGATGGTTACTCAAACAATGAGGGGTGTCTCATAGGCACCTCAATTTGCATTTATTTAATGACTAATAATGTTGAATATCTTCTCATTTGCTTACTTGTCCTCTGCATAGTCTCTTCAGTGAAATATCTCCTCCAGTTTTTTGCCCAATTCCTCTAGTTTTTTATTTTATTTTTATTTTTCTATTGAGTTTTCAGAGTTCTTTACACAAACTAAATATCAACCCTTCAAGAGATATATGGTTTGCAAATATTTCTTCCGGGTCTGTAAATTGTTCTTATATCTTTTTAATATGCCTTTCCTCCACAAAATTTTTCACTTTGATAAAGCTTAATTTATCAGTTTTTTCCCAAAAGTCATGTGTTTGATATCAAGTCTAAACCTCTTTAAGTAGACCCACAAGTTTTTCTTTTGTTTCTTCTAAATGTATGTAACTTTATGCTAATCTATCTTAATTTTTATATATGGTACAAGGTTACAGCCCTTTTCCTTTGAATTTTCAATTGCCCTAGCACTATTTGTTATAAAATCTGTCCTTCCGTTACTGAGTTGCTCTTGCACCATTTAAAAAAAAATCAATTAAGTATATCCGTGTGGATTTATATGTTCTGATTAATTGAACTATAACTAGCCCTCTGTCAGTAGCATGCTTCCTTGATTACTATAACTATATTCTAGGACTTAATATCAATATCAGTCATGTTGAGTGACTTCTCTTATTTTTCTTTTCAGAATACAATTTTCCTTTTTTAAGGAATAACTATTAGTATTCCATTCCCTTTTCCTTTGCATATAAGCTTATCTGTGTCTACCAAAAGCCTTGCTGGTATTTTGATCATATAAGATTTTTAAGCCACACTTGTAAAAATAAGCACAGAATCTTTGAAAGAAACACAATATCTGTTTAAATAAAAAATTAAAAAAAAAAAGAAACACAAAAGTGGAACATATTTTTGAATGGAAATTCAATAACATTACTGCAGTTTGGGCACTCAGTATTTTAATTGCATGCATGGATACAATGTCGCTTGCCTGAATGCTAAAGCTCTGTTCTTTTGCAGGGGTTGGGAAATTTTGGGTTTCGCAGCCTTTTTTTAATAAGCTCTGTGAGCTAAAAATAGTTTTTATATCCTTTTAAGGATAGAAAAATCAAAGAAGAATATATGACAGAGACTACTTGTAGGCCACTAAGCCCAAATTGTATTTGTCTCTTTTCCCTGGAGGTTTGTTTTTGTTTTTGTTTTTGTTTTTGTTTTGTACCAGGGATCAAATTCACTACAGCCAAGGCAGGCACTTATGCTGCTGAGCTAAATCCTCAACCCTGCATTTGCCTCTTTACATAAAAATCTTTCTGATTCCTGTGCTATAGTACCATGTATTTGCAGTATGGAGAATAAAAGGAAGTAGATTGTTACAAGAAAATAAAAAGTCCTTCAATAGTAGCTGTATTGTACAATGTACGAAATTAAAAATCACTAACTGAATCTCTAAGCTTCTGAATGTAGTTCATTAAAATTATGTTCAGGCAATCTGTTTGCAACTTAATACAGTTTTACAAATTAAAAACAGTATTATTCATGTGCAAAGTATTGTCAGTCATATTTTGTAGTTTTTGTTTTGTAGTTTTGTAGTTTTTTGTTGGTGGTACTAGGGATTGTACTTAAGCCCTCAAATATGTTAACTGTTGTATTATTGAGCTACACTTTCTGCCCTGTCATTTACAATGGTAAGGAAGATAATGGTATAGAGGCAGAATAGAATATTTATAAAAACATGGATTCATGAGGCACTGTATGAGTCTCTAGAGTTCTGCTACTGTGTTCTTATTCAAGTTTCCTAACCTCTCTGAGTTCCAGTTTCCTCATTTGTAAAATGGGAATAGAGACAGTATATTGTTACAGAATAGAGACAGTATAGTATTACAGAAATAGTTAAATATGCTAATATAGAGAGTATTACAGTGGTCAGAGCAGTTTCCTAGCAAAAATGTTATTAGTATGCCATATTCTTCACTATTAACATAGTTTAAAAATCAATTTTTTAATTTCAAAGAAATAGTAAGGAGCTGATTCCTTTCAAAATGGTTTTATGTAAATTTTTTAAATTAAAGGTCTGTGACATTGTCATTTATTCATCATATATAGGTTAATAAATTAGAACCATGTAATTGAGTGTAAAAGGAAGCTAAAAATACAGGTCTTATCTTCCAAAGGTATGGGGATCTCTAAAGTTAGAATCGTGAAAAGACTGTACATATAACTCAATATAAATGCAAATAAATAACATTTCAGACAAAATCTATTAACATGCATGAATACACCTATCCACATAATAGATTTTTATTAGGCAGAAATCATGAAAATATAAGCATAAAATTAAAAGTGAATTGCTCTATGGACATGGAAATATCCAAAGGTTAGGCTTCTCTTGGCAACATGAAGCAGTACCCTAGCTCTAGGTCACAGAGATAAATCATAAACCTTTCTAATTCTAATTCTGTCACTGTAAAATTTTCATATAATAATGAAATGTGCATAAAAATGCCTTATCATCATTAAGCTATCTAAACTGCATGAACATAAACTAATTTGTAACTATCAGAAGGAGTTACACTGAACTGATAAATCAGAGTAGAAGAAAAGCAAACCCTTTTTTCCAATGTAGTTTCAATTCCCAAGGGTTACGTAGCTGCAGGATAATGTATAGCCCAACATAGGGTTCAGCTTTACTATCTATACTCTTATTCTATAGTATATTTGGTTGTCTTTAAACTCAGATCTGATAATAACGTAATAATGTTAAGGCTCAGGTCTATTCTTTGTTACTATCACAAAATATGTGAAGCTGGATAGCTTGGTAAAGATAGAATGGCTCTCAGCTCCGGAGGACAGGAGCAAAGCGCAGGACCTAGCGACAGCCTTCCACTTGGAGAGTTCCCGGACCTTGCAGGGCTTTGCAGAGGTAGGAGTCTGTGGAGCAAAAAAAGAAAAAAGGAAAAAAAAAAGTAATAGAAAAAGAAAAGAAAAGGGGCCTTATTAGGTCTTCTAGCTAATTCTGACTAGAAGTTATTAGTTAAATACAGACTTTACTATACAGATTGCCCTGGGAAACAAGTCAAAGACAGGGGGTTAAAAAAGTGTGAGAGCTGGGAATGCAGCTCAGCGGTGTAAGCACCTGCCCGACAAATGCAACGTCCTGAGTTTGATTCCTGGAAAAAAAAAAAACAAGAAGTGAGAAAACCCAGTTTTCCAAAAGGCACCAGATGAAGAGACCAGAAAAAGACAGGCAGGACAGAGAGAAAAAGCCAAGTGCACAATTGATAAGCCATTCCCACTTCCAATAAAATATTTTAAAAAGATGAGGACTGACTAAATTTAAAGCAGAATGCTCTGTATTGTATATATAGTAAAGTATATATTATAGTAAAGTCACTATATTATTCAGTCACTACAGTAAAGTCACTATGTTACTCACTCCAGGGTCAACGTAGAATAAGATAGCTATCCATTCACACACTCTCTTACTAAATTAAACATGTTAATATATCCCCTTGCCAACTAGCCACCTACCCTAAAAATAGTCTTAAAAGTAGGTCAAGGACAAGTAAACAAACAGAAAAAAAAAAAAAAGGTGTGTGAAGACCACCAGAAAAAGGAATGCTAGACAGGCGTCCTAGAAGCCAATCCAGCTATGAACAAGTTCGGGCAGGGAGGGGGCGCCGCTCACCCCCTATGAAAGCAGCTGGGCAAGAAGGACCCCAACTCCCCAGATCCCTCTAACCTGATTCTTTCTTATTAAGGTAACTGTCTTCTCTTTCTTCCTTTTCCTCTTTACAAATAACTTGTGTCTTCCTGTCATGAAACTTTGTCCCTTTAATTTGTCACTAGGACTGAGTTTAGGATACCAGTGAGCTGCTTGGATAGCAGAGCAGCAGTGTCGCCACCCATTCCCCACCCCTCTGTTGGAAGTCTTCGGTTTCCTAACCAGGAGCCAGACATGACCACGTCACGTGACAGAGGGACAGGGGTCTCATGGACCTATCCCTGCTGGTTGCTCCCCTTTGAAACGCAGCCAAGATTCAGGCAGAAGCCCTCTGCCTTGATGACTGTAACTAATGCTAGGAATCTTCCAAAAGCTCGACCTGCAAATGTAATGTTTAGATTAACTTTTCACTCTCTTTATACCTCAGGATTAAATTTCAACATAAAATCTTGGGAGACACACTCAAACCATAACCAAGCATTTAGGAGGTCATTATTTTTAGAAGATCAACTTGTATGTCTGTTTTATGTAAGAAACAGAGAAAGTTCCTTGTTTACTTTTTAACATGGGCCTATTATCCAATAGTCTATCATGTCCAACTCCTTTGTGCAAAATGGATAAAAATATGTACAGAAAAAACAGCTTCTAATACTAAACTGTAAGACATATAAACATATACTTGCAAGAGTAAAATTGCAAATGAGTTTCTCTAAAGTTTCTTATATTAACCTGCTCATGTACCAGTGGATGAGGAGATACACCCAGGTCATGGTTGGGAAACATTTATCTCATTGCAGAAAAATAACACAGACATAGGATTTCGATAAACTTCTGAAGAATTATTTCCTATTAACTGCATATTCTTTCTTACTACAATCATTAATTTGCATGTAGGAAGAAGGCATGAGATTGCTGACAGTAACACATAGTTAGGGCTAAGGAGGATGGGAAAAATTTTGCATTCACTACAAGTAATACTTCATTTGAAACACTCTGCCTTTCTGCTTCATAAATACTTCATTAAGATATAACAGAAGTCCTATCTTCTCTGTATGACAAAAAATACTTCCCTATCTACTAAATCACTAGACAAAAGTCAGTCTGGCTTTAGTTTCAATACAATATGTTCACTCCTAAATGAAAGACATATGATCCACATTGAAGACCTCAAAGAGAATAATACATTGAAGGAAACTATAAACGTCTCATAATTTAACATGTCAAAGTGTACTTTGCCTTAAAAATACAATTTCAATTTTTTAAACAAGCAAGCTGTTTTCCATAGTAAAATAAAAAAGTTTTTAAAAAGCCTTCATTATACTAGGAGTCATTACTGAACTGAATTCTCTTGGTTTGTCTTAGTCCATTTGATCTGGAATGAATTAATGAGGGGCATGTTCTAGCTGAAAATTCAGAAGACACTTTTTTATTTGTAGAAGTATCCTCTTAAACCTGGAATCCTTAAAAGATGTTTTTTCTGTCATCAAATTAAAGGTAAAAATCTATGCAGTAATTTGTTGAAATATCTGCATATACTCAGCCTCATAAATGCAGAGAAGCATAACAGAAAGAAATTACAGGCCTATATTTACATTTGATTGTATTAAGACAAAGCATATTGTGGAAGCAAGGGATAACTACACAGTTTACATTTAACAAGTTATCACTCAGGCAGCTGTCATTCTGGTTAAGATAACAGAGCTGCACATGAAATGTAAATTACTTTTCACCTCATTGATCAAAGTCAAAAAGGAGCACTTAAAAGTAAACATAACCACCAGAATGCGTAACTTTTCATATGATTAAAGGCATCAGCTGTCATGAATACTGAATTAAAAACAGGCAACTCAGTCTTCATCCCCAGATAAATAATCTTCAGAAAGTTAGTTCTGTTAATCAAATTAGTAAGTTCCTACCGGGAAGATGGCATAGCAGGCCCTTTTGAAAGGTCTATAGTCTCCTGAGTGGGGAGGGGTATAAGTTAAAGAATAAGAAAGGCTAATGTTGCAGAAATATACTGAATAGGAGTAGTGATAGTGGACGTCCTTGTCTTATTCCTCATTTTAGAGTGAAAGCTTTCAGTTTTTGTCCATTTAGTATATACTGGCTGTTGGTTTGTCAAAGATGGGTTTTATCAAGTAAAGATCATCCATTCCAATTTTCTGTAAGATTTTTATCATGTAGGAGTGTTGGGCCTTGTCAAAAGCTTTTTTCTGCATCTCTTGAGATGGTCATGTGAGTTTTTTCTTTGGTTGTGTTGATTTTATGTATTATATTTATTGATTTGCATGTGTTTAACCATCCCTGAATTTCTGGGATGAATACCACTTGATCATAATGTATAATCTTCTTGATGATTCGTTATCAGACCAATTAGACAAAATAGATAAAAGCAATGAGTATAGACAAGGAAGAAGTTACATTATTGTTTTTCAAAGATGATATGATACTCTATATAAAAGACCCCAAATAACTCTACCAAAGGATTCTAGATCAATAAACAAATTCAGTAGCATACCTGATTACAAAATCTTTACTCAAAAATCAATAGCATTCCTATACACAACAAACTCACTGAGAGAGAAATTAAGGAAACTATACCCTTTACAACAGCTTCCAAATAAAATGAAATATATAGAAATAAATCTAAGAAAGGATGTAAAAGATCTACATATTGAAAGTTAAAGTATTATGAAAAAAGAGATTGAAGAGGTATTAGAACATGGAAAGTTATCCCTGCCTCATGGATAGGAAGAATCAACATAGTGATAATGGCCGTATTCTCACAATTATTATATATATGAATGCAATTCCTATCAAAATACCATTATTGTACCTCATAGAACCACAGAAATTATTCCTAAAATTCATTTGGAAACAGAAGAGACTCTGAGATCACAATCCCTGACTTGAACTTATACTACAAAGCTACTGTGATAAAATCTGCATAGTATTGGCATAAAAAGGATCAGTGAAACAGATTAAAAGATGCAGACACAACTACAAATACATTTAGCCACCTTTCTTTGACAGAGGGACAAAACATATTTACTGGATCAAAGATACCCCTTTTAATAAATAGTGCTGGGAAAAACTGATTCTCTACATGCTGAAGAATAAAACTAGTCCCATGTCTATCACCATGCACTAAAGTCAAAATAGAACAAATATCTAAAGTTTAAAACAGAAATCATAAATCTACTGGAAGCAAAAGTAGATAGAAACCTTGAAGACATAGGTGTAGGCAGAATTCATGAACAAAACCCAAACTGCAAGGGAAACACTTGAAAGCATCAACAACTGGGCTTTCGTCTTTTCAAAAAGATTTTGCACATCAAAATAAATCACCAAAACAGAGTGAAAAGAAAATGCACCAAGTGGGAAATTTTTTACCCATTGTCTCTCAGACAAAGGATTTATATCAAGAACATTTGAAGAACTGAAAAAAAATCAAAGCCCACAAATTCAAAGACCCAATCCAAAAGTTGGCATCAGAGATGAATATACATTTCTCAGGTGAAGAAACACAAATGGCACATAAATATATGAAAAATGTTCAACATCATCAACCATTTGAGAGATGCAAATTAAAACAGCACTGAGATTTCATCTCACTCCAGAAAGAATGGCTATCATCAAGAAATCAACAGGGGTGAGTCTGAGAGAAAGGAACCTTTCTCCACTATTGAAGTGTAGGCTGAAATAACCATTGTGGAAATCAGTGTGGAGATAAAACAAAAAACAAAAACAAACAAACAAAAAAAACTAGGATTTGAGGTCCCATTCAGTCTGGCTATTCCCCTTCTGGGTATTTTACCAAAAGATTTATAATCATCATACCACAGCAATATGTGTATATATAAGTATACAAGATAGTTAAAATAGTTATACTACTAATTTCTATTCATTGAAAAGAAGGGTTTGTGCTTCCATTTTTGACCCATTTTTCATGCCTACATCTTGTAATCTGAGCAACTACTTTGAAATTAACAATACACAATGTATTTACCATTTAAAAAATAATGGGCTGGGAATTTAACTCAGTGGCATAAGCAGTTGCCTGGCAAGCGCTAGGTCATGAGTTCGATCACCAGTACTGCCAAAAAAAAAATTAAACATGAATAAAAAATAAGAAAAAAAGAATAAGAAAGGCATAGAGGAAAAAGAGCAAATATGACAGTACAGCAACTACATTAGATAATGTGCACAGTGTTGAGAAAATTCAAAGGAAGAAGAGATCTTGCCAGCACTGACTAATATGTGTACATGTCAAACATTTAATATAAGTTTTAATAAAATAAAAACAATGCAATATAGAATGTTTGGCCTTTTATGGGCAAGTCATGTGTGAATCTAGAGTTTTAACCAGGAATCCATAGTAAGTCTGTAAACTACTGAATTAATAATCCTGAATTGACAAATCTGATTTAATCATGTAGTATCATCTTCTTTCTCCTGAAATTGAATCTGGTTTTTAAATTCATATATAATGTGGTTTCAGTGGTTCTTTTAAACTTACCATTTAGTTGAAAACAATTGCCTAAAAATTTCAAAAAATTAAAGTTGCCTGTGTGTGTTTAAGGTACATGTAACAGAAAGTCAACAAAACTAAGGTATACAGGCAAATACAATTGATTTCCCTCTCATGCAAAATGCTAGAGGGAACACTTTTAGGTCTAAAAAAAGCAGCACTAAAGACAGAATCCTCAGGGATGCAGAATCCCCCTGTTCAACCCTCCCTGTAACACCCTGAACTGCGTGCTCTGGAGGATGCGTCAGCCGGCAGAGTCAAATTCCAGAAAGCTGGAAGGGTAAAGAAATAAAAAGGAAGGGACAGTGAACATCAATCAGTTATCTTTAGAAAGTTCTCTGAAGATTTTCACATGACATGTTAACAACTTATTTCATTTTAGCGGATCTGGATCACAGGTACCCTTGTCTGAACAGTTCAAGGAGCTCTAGCTAGGAGCTGAGGAAGAAGGCTGAAATACATACTTCCTATAACACGGCATCACAACTGACAACGCTTGATAATGACTAAGCAGCAGTAAAGAATGCACTTAGGAATTTCACATCCACCCAATGGATATATTAAATGAGGAATCACATCAAGTGCCTGCTGTCATTTGGGAGTCATAACCCTAATGACATAGGCATGCAACATAAACATATGTCTATTTCTCACGGTTCTAGAAGGTGGAGTCTGAGAGGAGGGTGACTGCATGGTCAAGCCTGAAGGCCACTTTCTTGGCTTGCATCTAGCTCTCTTCCCACTGTATGCACATGTGACAGAGAAAAAAGAGACTAAAAAAAGCAAGCATCTGGCACTAATTCCATTCACGAGGGCTCCATACTCATAACCTAATTAGCTCCCAAAGGTACCATCACCAAATATTATCACACTGTGGACTTGGACTTCAATATCTAAATTGGTGGTAGGAGAGCACATATATTCAGTCTAAATAATGCCTATATATTGTTACTGTGGTAATTCAAGAAGAATGTACAGTATATGCAAAGGAGAACTTTGAAAGTTCTTACACAAAAATGTTACTGATATGTGTTTCAGAGTGGTAGGATTAAGAGTAAATAATCCCCACTTTTTATAACTTTTCACTTTGCAATTTAATATTAAATTATTAATATTAAATTAATAATTTAATATTAATAATTTAATGATGAATATAATTGTGTAATTTCTATTTTTAAACCATTTAACTTTTATTTATCTATGACTCTCTTAAGTGTAACATGTTTAGTTATGAATTTTTCACTTATACTAAATATTAATAATGTCATCATTTTCAGTGACAAATTTATAAATAGAACATTTATTTTTACACATTATAGTATTAGCCTATTGAGTGATGATTTTAAAAATTGTTATTTAAAATTTCTCCCATTTAATATTTTAAATCTCTATGAGCAAATATTTTAAATTTGAATAAGATCTATATTTTCATTTTAAAGACAGCATGATTAAGATGAAATATGATAAACATATTTTGTAAACATGATAAATAATAAATTTTGCCAAGAGATATTGTACCAGCTATTTAAGAGTCATGCAAACCAATCATGAGCTATTATTGCTTTTTAGTCATTCATCATGTATTATTCAATATTAATAGCATTCTTTTACTGGGTTTATGTGAAAATGTCTGTAAGCAAAGCAATTCCGGAAAAGGGTGGGAACTATTTAAATAATTCAAACCGAATGACCACTTTCCCAGTTTGTAGACTAGACAGCATGTCTGCGAGCTATGTGGAAATTCAAATGTAGCCTCCAAAATCAATGAGAAAAAATGGGCATTAAACAAAATGTATTGAAAGTCCTTGACATTTGACACCAACTGGTATTTAACTTTTCTAATAATTGTTTTGTACTTTTTGATGTAAGAGTAGTAACACACAAAGGGTAATTTTTGTATAAATTAGAAAAATTATTTTAAAAATCAAAAAGTGACCTAGCACCAGTTCAAAACTCCTCTCCCCAAAATAGGTCAGGTAAATTTGCACAGAATTCACATATGGGAAACTTTGTACCTATATTCAGATACCAGAAGACAAGTTGCAATATTACAAACACCTACACAAATTTACCTTCTCTTAAAATGAGAGAGACATGTTTGACAAGGAACAAAGAATAGGCAAGAAAAGAAAATCCACCTTTTATAAAGGATATGGGCCTGCACACAATATTATACCTTTTGTTGTAGATTCAACTGTAAATACTCTAATAAATGTGGCTTTAAAACATCACATACTTAAAATATTCTAAATGTGAGTCACTTAACTATCTAAACTACATAAATAATCTCTGCAAGAGAATTTTTACATGCTACTGTTAAGACATGAAAGTTCTTAGCACTGGTATAGATAGCATTATATTTTCTCAGTTAAACAAAGTGCCTTTTCCCAATTCCCAGAGGATTTCCTGTCCAATTAAAAGAGTGTTGAGTGTGGGACACAGTCTATTATTATTAATGCACCTCATCACTGTACTAATTTTCAGTGTAGTTCGTTTTATACTCAAATATTCAACCACTCATTTTAAATCTCTACTATTTAAAAGATCTAAGCAGTTTAACAAAGAAAAGGTAAGATTATTTTAGATTGACAGTTTGCCAAAGGAACAAAATCTATCACTGCCAGGGAAATATGTTCAAAATTGATGCAGCAAGTAAATTAAAAAGACAGGTTGCTATAAGCAGATATGTGATTATGAGGATTATAGTTAATGAGCAGGGAGGAAATGTAGGGAATATAATGATATCAGAAAAGTAAGAGAATTGGCTTGTTAGTACTTAATGAGGAAAATGCTTATATTCCCCTAAAGTCCTATCATGCTCTTTCAGTGACTCTAATTGATTGGCTAGGTTAATGAGGTGCTGTGTGGTAGTAATTTTAAACAAACCTCCATTCTTATTATATGATATCAGAGATTTATTGCAGAGTATTCCCTAGAGCTTGGTAGATGTTTCCAGGTTTTGCATATATATCATTTTATGTCTGTGGTGCTGAGATATTGTTCTATGCTTGCAAAGCTGACATTGATACTATCTTTAATAGAAAAGGCAGACTTCTTTAAAATTCTAACTCCACATAGCTCCACAGTTATTCTAAAGAGAAAAAAACATTTTAGTAAACATAATTTAACAGAAATCAGATATGTGTATTAAATGTAATTAAGAAAATATGGTACATATTATCAGAGAAAACTTGCCACAAAGTGTATCTATCCTCAAAAATTATGAAAACACAAATGATACATTTCATAGGCAAAGGAAAATCAGAATGGAAATGATTCAAAGTATTTGCAAAAATGGGCAGCTTGTTTAAAATAAGAGGTTTGCTGCTATGTCTAGAATAACCGCACAAAAATTTCTTAATGGTAATGAATGTATACAATCCTTGCTAATTTTCTTCTGACCTTTAATTCATTTCAAGTACCATAAAATCCATATGTTTTCTAAAATGTTAATTTGGAATAGTTAAAGAGATTATTTGACTATGAATTGTACTCCTTGGCTTCTGTTGGTACAGTTCCTTGACATATAAAAAGTACCTAAAATATATCTGGAAGTTTTAATTTATTACTAATACACACTACAAATTTTACAAAAGAGGAAAGTGTAAAATTAATTGTACTAGATATCGAGATGATAAAAATTAGATTTAATAAATAGATTCGGGGTAAACTGTATTTAGCCTCAATAAAAACTAAGGAACTTGCTTTAATAGAGACAAGAAATATAAAGGATAATAGTTTTCATATTAATATATTTTAAAGTACTCAAATAGAATGCCTAATTTTCTGGCATTTTATCATACCTAAGTGTAACATATATTTGTGAATATCACTTAGCACTGCAAATGGAAATTATAAAAATTTTGTTAACCTCTATAATTATTTCAAAAATGGCACAAATGTAAACATATATTTAATAGAAACAATTTTAGTAAGTTAATATTTAGTACATTTGGTAATCTACTTCATTTCTTGAGGGCACTTGTTGTGTTTATTTTCAGCTTTATGAATTTGCTTAGCATGAGACATGATATTGCAGCCTTAAAATATATTAGCAACTTTTGCAGCACTTCAACAGTACTTGGGGAGAGACCTAGTTTCTGAAAATTTCAAGATGAATCCTTTGAACTGTTACATTCTCTGAGCACCTTGTGGAGCAGAGCCCTCTCGGAGGGATATACATGAGGTAGAATGGGACAATTTCATTGCTGTAGGTCCTAGGCTCCAGTAATTTTGGTGAATCCTGTTTGTAGGGGTCTATGTGAAATTTCTGCTTGCTTGGATGAGCATGGAGCAAGGCAGTACACATGGGGGGAGGAGCAGCATTTAACTCTGCTCTGTGATTTTAGATAAGGACGTTATTCAACGTTTCCTCATCAATTAAAGATACCAATACCCTCTTTTTCTGTAAAACATTGCTCTAAGTCAAACTTTCTGTCAATAATTAAGTTTTCTTCCAAATCCAACAGATTGGCAATTGTCTCATGTATTGAGTCTGTTTGAAGGACTCCCATATAGGGTATTTATTGGCAAGCCCTTTTAGAAGCACCTGGGTGTAGTGAGGGCAGCAGGATTTAACAAGGAAAACATTTGAACTGAGGTTTAGTTGCAACAGATGCCAATCTTTTGGGAGTACTCTTGGCATTGTACTGAATGAAATCAAGGGGCCAATCAGTGAACATGTGTTATTCCCAGGGAAGGGAACTAACTTCAAAAGCAAAAATTCCATTTAGAACCGTCAATTCCTGTAGAGAGACTCTGCTAGGGACTTGAGCAGAAATATTTCCAGGTGCTAGGGACCATGGATGTGACCAAGATAAGTAAGTTTGATTCTGTGGTTCATTATTGATTGGCTGGATGCAACCAACCAGAATGAGAATCTGGAAAGTAAAGCAGAGTTAGAGATAAAGGGTAGGGATTGTTTTGAGGTACTTTTAGGATTCTAATGTAGTAACTTCCAGATGGCCCTTGTAAAATGTGAGTCTGGAATTCCAGGATAAAATCAGAACTGAATGTTCTAATTTCAGAGAAGCCAAAGTGATGATCAGGAGAGAAATGTATAAGGAGACAGGAGGAAATGAGGTTATAGACATCTATGGAAGTTTTCTGACAAGAGGAGTAAGTAGAAAAAAATATTGCAGAATGGAAAACAGAATTGAGAGTGAAAGATATTCATATGAAGTAGAAATGAAAAAGAAATTGAAATTTTTTTGAAGAAATTTTGATACAGCCATAGTGAGTAACAATGTGAGCTATTCATTCACTGCTCAGTTGACCAAAGAAAAACTTTAAAAGAACAATTGAATACCATTTTTTATGAAATTATGTGCTGAGAAGGACAACTATGGTACCCCTGTTCAAAATGAATCACTGGAATTTCATCATGAGGAAAACTCAAGTGAAGTGAAGATTTTTACAAAACAATTGGCCTGAACTATTCAAAAAAGTCAAGATCAAGAAAAATAAAGATGAGGATTAAGGAAAATTAAAGCAATATGATATCACAGCTTAAGTTTGGATGCCCCCCCAAAGCCTCATATGGTCACAGGTGGGGCTTTTACACAGATAACTGAATCTAGAGTATATGATGCTGGAGTTGATTAATGGTTCAGTGCTAGGATTAAGAGCACTAGGATGTGAATGATACCTGCCCTAAGTAGCAAGGATAACATATAAGGGATAGAAGAAGGTATGATCACCCTTTATTTGCTTTGCTACCTCTGTTACCATGAACTATTTTTCCTATGCAATGCCTATCTGCTATACCACCCTATCTTGAAGCCAGCCAATTATGAACTGAAACATCTACAAGTTGTGAGCCAAATAAATATTTCCTCCCTTACCTCATGAGTGTTGGAGATTTTGTCTCAGTGACAAGAAATTAACTAAAAAATAATATGGTATCAGAGAAGTAGGGTCGGTTTTGTAATATTACCTGATCATGTGGTTCAAGAGCCTTATAAGGGAAAGATTTAGAACAGATTTGGAGATGCTAGCTGACAAAGTAGAGCTGGAACACCTAATGCATTTAATGGAAGATTCTTGTCAGAGCTAAGAAGACCAGAATGTTGATAGAAATTCTGCCTGTAAAGACCAGGCTCAGGAGGTTTCCACTGAGAAGGACTAGAGTGACTATTGGACTCCAGATGAGGTGTACCATGGCTTGGCAGAAAGTTTGTCTACACTTTGCTTGTGTCCAGAGACTTCCCTCTGAGACTGAGTTGGAGAGGGGGGACTAATTAATTTGTCAGAAGAAAATCAAGTCAGCTGATGTTGAGGTGGTGGTGTGGCTACAATTAGGGTCTTTCAGCCAGATTTATGTTGAAAATCAAGAGCAAAGAGCCCAGCAGAATGATTTAAAATGCTTTGGTTTGGGACAGATAAGGATCCAATAAACCTGTGACCTACAAAGGTGAAAGAGGAGAAATCAGTTGCTAAAAAGACTAACAAGAAGAAAACCAAGCACTTCAGAAGACAACAGAAAAAAAATAGCCTGAGGACAATACAGGGACCAGTAGAACTCCAGCCTTTGCAACCTCAGAATTGCAAAGGTGAGAGATCTCACTTTGAGGACACCCTAGGTTCCAGAATAGTGGCCATTTAGGCAAGTTGTTCCTCAGGATTTGGTTCATAGGCACTTGACCCCTATAGTCTGGAGGGATTCCAGCTTACCATTCCAGCTTACCACTCCAGTGGTGGCAGACTTGGAATCATCCATGTGTTGGTTTTAGGTACATGCAGAATGCAAAAGTTGTGGGGTCAAAGCTTCCACCCATATTTCAGAAGGGCAGTACACCTCCAGGAGGGTCATATGTGAAACTGTGAGTGTGAAATGAAAGGCACTGTAGAAATGTCATACATTGGAAAACCCAGGAATGTGGATCATGTGAGGAAAATTGCAAGGAAGGAGCAGAGCCAGCCCAAAAGAGAAGCCACAAGAGCTACAACCACCAGTAATGTTTCACTCAAGTTCTTTGTAGTTCAAAATTTGCCTCAGATTGTTGGGAATGCCGAAAGTGGAACTGTGGGACTTAATGTTTGCCCTGCTGGATTTTGGCGTTGGTTTGTTTCCATTTGTTGATACCCCCCTGTTTGTAACTTTTAGAATGGAAATGTTATCTTGTGCCACTGAATGCTGGAAGTGTTTAACATTCTTTTCATTTGTACAGAGGCTTGCAGTAAAGAGTTTGCCTTAAATCTCAGAGGAGACTTCTGACTTGAACTTTTCAATAATGCTGAAACCTAGTACCTTGGCAACACTTAGTGATGGAGTAATGCCTTTGCATAAAGGGATATGCATGATTCTTTGAGGGTCCAGCAGTGGAATGTTGTGGCTCATATTTAGATGTCCTGAAAAGTCTCATGGAGTCACAGGTAGGGATTATTCAGAGGTGGCTAGATCTAGAGGATGTGATTGATTCATGATACAATGCTAGGATCAAGGGTGCTAGGATTAAGGGTGCTAGGATTAAGTGCTACCTACCCTACATAGTCTGGATAAGATATAAGAAATAAAAAGAGCTGCAGTTACCCCTTGCTTGTTCTGCTGCTTCTGCCCACCATGAACTATTTCTCCTCCATGATGTCTGTTTGCCATGCTACACTACCTTGAAGCCAGCCAATTATGGACTGATACTTCTACAAGTTGTGAATCACTTAAATCTTTCCTCCCTTAACTGTGGGATGTTGGATATGTGGTTTCAGCAAAGAGAAAAGTAGCTAAGACATATGACAAGTGTACACATATCTGATGCTGAATTGGATTCTTCATGGGTGACAACAGTTAGAAACGTATCATTTAGTAAATGGATGATTATTTGAATATGGATTGTGAATTAGGTGATATTCTACCAAGACTAAATTTCTTCTTTTACAAATTATATTGCAAAAGAAATTCCTTGTCCATAAGAAAGATAATTATTTCAGGTAAATAGTTACAAAATCTCCAGTTTACTCTCAGTTCAGAAAAAGGTACAGAGATACAGTGAGAAACAAACAAAAAATTGTACAACATATAAATAATTAGTGGAGCTGAGTAAAGAATGTGAGAAATTTTCTTACACTATTTTTGCAATGTTTATGTTAGAAATTATATCAAAATAAAAAGTTGCAAAAAAAATCCTGGAAAATACAACATAACATCTTTTTTCCAAAAATAAATCTCATGTTGGGAGTCTTATTAAGTTCAAAAGACAGCAATGTATGGCAATGAGGGTATGCAGAATAAATGCAAAAGTGATACTTAACAGAGTTGGAAACTATTTAGGGGAACAGTCAGCCACAGTGATGAGTACATTTCAGATGAACAGTGCCTACACAGCCTACTGAAATCGTCAAAAAGAAAGTTCACCAAACATGTTATCAGAAAATTCATCCACTTAAAAAATGCTCAAACTAAAAGAGGTGAAATGAAATAAACTCACTGAGCTTTATGAACTCTAAAATTTATACTGATGTCATTCTCAAGGGAAGGACCATCAGGCATGTCTTCATTTCTTGGTTTTGTGAAATTTAGAAACTGACAATATTCAACAGTACAGGAATGTAGCCTAATGGTTTGGAAAGAGCTAACATATAAAAAGACAGGGAGTAATAAGAAAATGACTATTAATTTAGAAGGGAATCGATCTCTAATACTTAGAAAATGACAACTTTTCTGAGATAAGTTTAAAGGTCACAGTGGCAGATACAGAGCACTTTGACAGAGATTACTAAGATTCACTGGTGTTCATGAAGGTCTCTTCTTATACATCAACAACATTTTCATTGTCAAAGAAAACCCTATGAAGAGGCCGATATTGCCCACTTGGTGGCCAGTAGCTTCAAGTATTTTAAGTATTTGAGTCCTTTCTTAAACATCCTCAGTGTGTCTGTGGCTATTTGATAAAAGGTTAAGCATAAGCCCTGGTGTATTTTTGTCAAAATTGTACACTTGCAAACACACATGTGACTTTCTGGTTACTCTCAAGTGTCCTATAGATATTGCTCCCCTGGAATCTGAAACTATTGAAGTCATCCCTGTTAAGATCCTAAAGTGAAATATTCTCTTTATGAAAAGCTTTAAAAAAGGAACAATAGGTATTTCATTATGTAGAGAACATACATAACCATAAATGTTCCCATATTTTTTCTTTTGATTCTTCAACTTTATAACCAAAAGCCATAATTTTCAAAACAGCCTGGCAAAAGCAATAATATTTGACTTATCGTATAACACCAGCTGTGTCCATATTAAGTCAAAACAATGAATGTGAGTCCTTATTTTCCTTGAGACCTAGTGTATCATGAAAAGCTCAGATTCAGTAAGAAGAATACTTTAGATACATACCAGCTTCAATTTCATTTTTTGAGACTACGGAATCAACACTAATGGGTGTCATATATGATATATCAAAAATATTCAATTCAATGAGTGAAAAAATATTAGAGACATTGGTCCTCTGCTTGTTTGCATGCTTTAATAAAATTCAGAGTTAATGTTAAGATGATTTGGAAGGTAAATAATGATATTATCTTATTTAAATATATCTTGTCTAAAATATATTTATTTACATGAGAAAATTTTTGAAGAATTGCTTTTAAACACTTTGAAATCTTCTCCTTGAAGTTCTATGATGAACTAATTTATTTAAAGTCCTCATTGTCTTTAAATACTAAAAGAGCTCTTTTAATTCTCAGTTATAGAAAATGTTGACTTATGCATCAGAAGATTATACTGATTGTTTTTAAATTCTCCCGCCATGTTAAACAAAAGATGTCATGACTTATATAAGTAATAATTATCACTCAGGTTGAAAATACTTAAAAATAGTCTTCTTTCACTTATATTACACACAAAATTCTAACGAGAACACTCATTTTACATGTTATTAACTTGAAATTATCTCTGAATTTTTTTTTAACAAAGAAATACTGCCACTAAGGTTATTCAGGTTGCACTGTGATTTTGTGGCACAGTGGAAAGAAATGTGTATTAAGTGCCTTAGGCTTGTTCCTTGCAACTTCTTTCTATTACTTTCTCTAGGGAAAGCTTGCAGAATAAAATAGGGTTTTTTTGTCCTGCTGAATTTATGCTGTTGAATTAACATTGTTTTTCAAAAGCTCTATCCTTTTAGTTTTTGGTGAAAGAAATATCTGTGAACTATCTTGTTACAATTTTTTTCCTTTCATAATGCCTAAAAATTGATTACTCAATCATGATTCATGTTTCATTTTAATATTTATATTTTTTCATTTATGGATTTTGCATCCAGTTTCAATCTATTATAATTTTACTATTGATAGAAAAAAATACTGTGAGTGGGAAAATAAATATAAATAAAGGAGCATGATAAAAATACTTTTATTTTTAAATAGCTGTTTCAGTTGATCTAGTAGAAAGATCAATAGTAAAGTAAGAAGCGATATTACTTTAAGAAACTATCACAACAGAGAAGTGCTCTTTTCAGGTATTTACCAATACTAAAAATTATTGGCAAATGGTGCCTTTCTACTAGTATATTAATTTTTGTATAAAAGTTTTGGAATCCTGACTGAAAATTAATGCTTTTTTTTACTCAGAGAGAATGAAGACAAGAAAATACATTTGACGTAAACCAAAACATCCGTAAGTTTGAGAGGAGTCTTGAAAGAATAAGAACATAAACCACTTATTATGAACTGGGCATGTTTGATTTGTTCTGTTTTATTTGTTTGCTTGCTTGTTTGTTTGTTTGTTTGTTTCTGAGACTCCCAGCAATTTGGTGGCTATGAATTTGAGCACTGGGCATTAGATACTCTGTGGTACTTTTTCATAGTCCATTGAAAAGAACTATTAACAACACTTTTAGTATCTTGTGTTCTCTAATTTTCATCAGTCTATTTGCACTGATTTTTCATTTCTGACCTGAATTGACATGCCATCTCCTAGCCTTCTGTGGCAAGAAAATGATATGTTATGAGTATATAAGATGAGGTTTGAAAACTCAGAAATAATGATGCTTGCCCAGGGCAAAATTCTAAAGTAGCTGGAGTTCATTTTTAGAAGCCACCTCCTCTTCTTTTTAGCACACTTTTCATATTTTTTGGGTTCTTCTGCCCCAGATTCAAGCATCCCATTCTCTCTCATGTTGCTGACTCGCAACACACAAACATCTCTAAAGTACTCCATTTCCTGTCACATTTTCCCCTCACTTATATGTAATTTCTTTTGTTTTGTATACCACTGCTTTTTAGCTAGTAATAAAAAAACAATCTCATGAAATCATCTTCCTAAAACTGTTAATGGTCTATAATGCTTGTCTTTCAATTTGCATTTGGATCCAAGCAAATGAATTACTAATGATGAAATCACATGTAGAACTCAGAGTTGTTGTGTCAGTGAAAGAAAACTTTGTGTGTGTATGTGTGCATGTGTATGTGTGTGTATGTACACACATGCACATGCACATGTGTCTCAAATTATATAACTCTCAGGCTAACTCCATAGGCCAAAGCAGTGCCAAGATTATTTTTTTGTAATTCCTCTCTTATTAATTGAACCAACAATTATAACTGTGCATGATTTTGGAAGAAATGACACATTATATACCCATGAATACCTAACCCTGCACTGCTGCATCAATTCATAGTTACTTTATTGCACACCACTGTGTCAGCAACAGTACAAGATTTTTTTTTAATAAAATTTTTTTAAAAAG
This sequence comes from Hydrochoerus hydrochaeris, assembly GCA_004027455.1. Taxonomy (NCBI): domain Eukaryota; kingdom Metazoa; phylum Chordata; class Mammalia; order Rodentia; family Hydrochaeridae; genus Hydrochoerus; species Hydrochoerus hydrochaeris. The sequence continues at coordinate 14,310 of PVLA01003490.1, read as the reverse complement.
CAGGTACCAAACTGAAACAAGGTTTCTGTCCTTATGAAATTCACAGTCTGGAGAGCAACAAAGGCCACAAATAGGCAAGTGTAGTACACTGTGCTGAGAAGTATAAAAGAGAAATGAGCATCGACTTTGTTCAAAAGATCTGGTGTCTAAGTCTAGAAAGCAATCTTAGGCAGAATAGTGATTCTATTCTTTGGGTTAAGTAGATGCTAGAGGAAAATGTAAATGTGAGTGACCTAAAGGAGCCAGTAGCTGCCTACAATGGGCATCTTTGTGAGCTTCCCAAAGCCTATTTCAGGAAAAAAGGACTTCCTCACAGATGGCTGGATGCTCTCAGCAGACAGAATCAAGTTATAGGTTGTCAAAAACGACAGCACCTGCTTTGGTCACCTTCATCACCAATTGGTGCAGTGATCACTTCAGTTTCAGACCCCCCCGGGATCATCTGAGGTATTCTTTTAGGCTGTATGAAAAGGCAACTTCTCATTTTTCCAGCCCAAACTTCTTCTTATCCTCTTCCTTAAGTGTTGAGTAAACACACTATATAAACTTCTTGGCTAGTATGGGGGAGATATGCCACATGGTGAAAGGTAAATTTCCTGAAGATTCAACAACCTACCCTATCAGCAAAGTTACAGAAGTGGTCTGGGACCTTCTAGCACCTTACCTCCAGACGAACAATGTTTCAGCTCCCACCACAAAGCAAGAAGCACTGTGCCAAAGAGACTTAGATTTCTTTGGGGTCTTTGAGTTCTGGAGGTAACAGTTTCTCTCCTGGACACCTGGGCACACTACTGTAATCCATGTACCAGGAAACACATAAACCTGCTGCTTTCAAGTAGAATCAGCATAATCAAGGTCTTTAAAATCATTTAGGCTGTTTACAAGCAGCTCTGCCAATTGTCCCATACAATTCAAGAGATTCTATGATAGTAGAAGGTACAAATGGTGACAGAATCCAATATATCAAGTGTAATGCATTTCCCAATGGGAGAAGCACAACATAGACTCATAAAGTTAAACAGCAAGACAGTATTTGTTGAAGAATTGTACCACTTAGGTAACAATGCTTATAGTGCTACTGAACTGTTGCAAAAATAGTGTCTGTATATCTGGAAACACTGAAGTCCTAACTTGTGTGAGCCTAGTAGTATTCTACTATAATATGGAAGTGTAACCGTCACAATCAAGCATGGAGAAGACCATCCTCAAAATGCAAACTCGAGCAACACAGCTAAGTAGTCCGTGGCCACAGGTCACCCCCACCAATGTTGGTTCTCTCAGGCCACACTGAGGGAGCTGGATATGACCAGGGAATGCATACAAAAGGAAAAACAAGCTTGATTTGTGAATATGTTGGCTGTGTATGTAGGTGTCAGCTATTAATGGTCACCTCTTCCCATGACTTTTATATAGGATGGTTGTGAAAACTTGCTTTTGTACAAATTAAAACTGAGACAACTGCATGAAACCACAGCAAAAGCTCTCATTGAAAAGGAGATGAAAGGAGGAAGTAATCTCAGTTTGAGGAACTAAAAGGAACAGAGCTTTGATGAAAAAGACAGACCAAGGGAAACAGATCAGCTTTTATGAGGTTGGTTGGGTGGAGTAGAGCCTTGTAATTTTCCATTAGGTTATAAGTATAGATTTTTTTTTATCAGAAATGTCTTCCTTATGTTTTAAGGGCTGTCATTCTTGTATAAGATATGAATTGGTTTCTACCCTTTCCCTTGAAGATATCATGACTACCTCCTTCTGTTATAAAGCACCTAGTCTTTGCACATTTCATACACATTGGCAAGGGAAGATAGAGAAAAAGACATAGCTTCTCCTTCAATAGATAAATGTTCACAGATAAAGACTTGAAAATTTGTCTGTCTCTTATTTTCATGGGAGTCCTTCCAAGTCTGTTGGAGATAGAAATGTTCATAAAACTTGAGACAGAAATGTGCATGTAATCATGGGAAGAACAGAATGATTTTTCTAGTCGTTCAAGGCAAAGGAAAAGATTGAGCACAAGGAATTTTAAAGTATATACTGATAGAACGGCAACATGGTGATGTCCACATTATATATTGATGTCTCCAAAAAGCATCCACCTCACGCTAAACAACTAAATAAATGATTTTGTCAGTTCACAGCTGTCATCCTCTACCACTATTCTGCAGAGACCAGTGTATTCTGTAAGTCATCAACCTTTATATGAATTCTTATGCCTAAGGACAAAGGAGAAGAAGTAGGTTGGTCTTGCTGACTCTCAATCTAGGTGTCCCACTTGAAAAGTTTCTGTTTCTCCTTCCCACACATCTCACTTCTGTGGCATTTAACATGCCTGTTACCAAGAGAGCAATTCCAATGGGACACAGCAGGGTAACAATTGATCTCTTATAGTTCACGGCACTTTGGGCCTCTCATTCTAAGATAAAGAGTCACAATTCTGGTAGGCACAACTGAACAGATTATCAGAAGGAGATAAGGATGCTATCACAAGTAGGAACAAGGATAAGTATAAGTTTCATCTAAACCATCTTGAACATCTGCTGATATATCTATGACACTGTATGTTGAAGTAGTTAACAATCTTTGTATTTTCATAGGAGCTCATTCTGGAAGTGATCCTGTTTTCTTTTTTTTTCCAGATTGTGCATACATACAAACGCACACACAGAGACACACACCATTTAATAAACAAGATAGTCAATTCCTAAGACAGTTAATCTTTTCACTTGGTAAGTATGAAATCAGAAAGGACCAGAGTAAATATGCAGTCACTGATCCTGAGACTACCGTGGTCCCCAAATATAATGGGCAAGAATTTGCCTTGAGTACCAGAAGAGAATTTGGACTTGGACTCTTTAGCGGTGCTAGAACTGTTAAGACTTTGGCAAATCTTGAATAACTGTTAAATATATTTTGCATAATGACAATAACAAGAGCATTTTAGGTCCAGAGAAGAATTTTATGGTTGATACTTAAAGTGTCACTCCAAAAGCTCATGTTTGAAGAAAGTGACTGGATCATGAGGACTCTGACTCTTTAGTGAATTTTCCATTTATGAGTTCAGTAACTCACGTCCTATTGGAAGGTGGAGCCTGATCATTAATAGTGGCTCACTGGAGTTGTGACCTGGAGGAGTGTATTCTTGTTCATCAGCCCTCTCTTTGCTCATTGCTTCCTGGTTGCCATGGTGTGAGCACCTTTCCTCTATTACAACATTTCTGCCTGTAGTCTGATGGCCAGGGACTGAACCTACTGAAACTGTGAACCAAAATAAACCTCTGTTTCTTTAATTAGTGGGTATTGAGTATTGGATCTCACTAACAGAAAATCTGACTAGTACAGAACCTGTACCTGAGAAGACCTTGATTCTAGGACCTCAGATTTCCCAGGCATGAGGATATGCCCCAGGCATGTCCAAACAGCAATCCTGAGCATCCAGCAATGTAAACACCTAAGATTACAAATTTTTAACATTATCAAGTGTGTACTGTGTGGATAACAACAGATCACTGTGTAGAGGGGCACACACTGTAGCACCAGTTCGGCCTCATGTGCCACCATAGTCAGCCGAAATGAAACCACAAAAATCAGATATATTATGTACTTGTGTGATTCGGCAAGTAAAGCACAGCAATTACCATTAATAACATTTCAACCTAGCCACACGCATGTATGCCTGTGAAGACAGGAATTTAGTATTACTATTCAGAAATGCAAATTTTCTTTTTTAATTTATATGTGACCTAAGTTTTTTTTTCACTCAGTGCAGTTCAGCCAGTCTGAAAATTTGGACACACAGGTTGCCGTCTATGCCACCAGACAAACCACTGAGACAAGGAGAGGAAGATGAGGGAGAAGGAAATCTAGAATCGTGAGTAGAGGAAAATGAGGGTGTCAGATACTTTTCTAAGAAAATCTAGAGCCCTGGGCAGTACTTTGTCCTACTAATCTAACTTCCAACTTTCTCATAGAAAAAGTTCTTTAAATCTTCAGAGGAGCTACAGCCAGGGATTACATAGAGTAGATATGAGTGACAATAAGAGTAGTTAAATGGGCACTGTGATACAATCCCTCTTCAGAATTTGGAACCCTATTACCTCAGGATGTTTCTGGCAGAAAGCCCTCAGCTATCATGCTTTTTCAGAAAATGCCCCAGCTAAAGAAAGTCACTGTCCTTCCTGAGCCAATACTGTAGCCAATATTTAATGACTGTTTCATGTAGGAGCCATCATGCATCTGGAGTTCTCTATCACCTAGAGACTTACTTCAATTGTATCTGTCAATTTTTTTAAATAAAGTTGCTCTGAGATCCATTTTCCATGTTGATGTAAGTTGTATAAAACCAGTGCTATCTCATCTTCTTTGGCCTCATGAAAATCTGTGTGATTGATCACAGTATATTCTGTTTGTTCTTCCCCTCACTGACCCACAGTATAGTACATCTCATGGTGCTGACAATGACCAACTCTCCTTTCACACCTGGGCTTGTGGGGGGGTGTGAGTGTGGGTGTGTGGTGCTGGGGACTGAATCCAGGTCATGAACTGAAGTGTATCACCAAACCTTTTATATTTTTTTAGATACAGCTTCACTAAGTTGCTAAATTACCCAGACTATGCTTGAACCTGTAATCCTGCTGCCACAGCCTCGAAGAGTGCTGGAATTAAATATATCTACAACCACACCTGTTCCCACCTGTTCAGTGACCATGGGAAAACCTAAAGGAAGCCATCCATGAGCCTCACAAAATCTGAGCAACTATTCTGAAGATAACAATGTGCAATATATTAACCATTGTTAATTTCCTATCATCTTGCTTTGAAATTCTGTTATCATTGCTTTTATTTTTTTTTTCTCTTAAAAAAAAAGGTGTAGTCTTAGACACTCTTCCCTACCTCCCCACTTGCAGACAGTGTTCCCTGCACCTTCTGGTTTCTTGTTGGCCTCCTATCAGCATCCCTGATTTCTCTGGGATGAGTTCTTCTGTTTCATGCATCTTTATTTTATTTACTTATTGTGTCTCCCCTAACACATTCTAACTTAATGTTTATTTGGTCAGGGCATTCTTAGAGAGAGACTTCACTGACTTTCATAAAATTAACTGGACACAGGTGAGAAAACAGCTCAAGGGCCTCTGCCAGCATAAACCAGAGTTCTCTGAAAGGGACACCTGGTCACAGGTGAGCTACTTTAGCATTAACACACTGTTAGATTGAGAATATTTCCATGGGAGGCACACCAAGATCCAGAAGTGAATCCTGTAGACCTCCAGTAAGGGGAAGCTAAAGTTTAAGGCCAATCAAAGACAAATCTCAAGTCAAGCATGAAAGAAGTTCTAACAACATTGCAGCCAATTTCTCCCACTATCCAATCCTACCTTCCTTTTCCAGAACAGTTCCTGTTACAGCTCCTGCATACTAATGTTTAAGTGTGTTTCTAAGGAAACAAAACATGTAACTTTACTCTTTATCACTAATGTCTTATTCTCCTAGCTCTGTAGCTTCTTTCTTTATGAGTCTCCTGTAGGCAAACTAATTACAAGTACACAGAAATCCATTTCAAGTTGACAGAAATTTTATAGTCTTGTTCCCATTCGTCTGCATCACAGTTAGTAACCGCCTTGCCAAACCTGGACAGTTTGTTTTGGTATTTATACTAAATTTTCTAATTTGTTTTGATCTTTGTCCCTTTAGGCTTTGATTTTCCTTAGTACTAGAGAACAAAAAGACATTTACATAAAGACTCCCGTGAAATATTTTATACATGTTTGTAGGAGAGTCTAATTGTTCTCTAAGTTCCCAAAGATGTTCTTTGGCAAAACTCAGGAATGAAACACTAAGGTAAACATGAGGCTTCCCAAGTTTTCTCTATAAATCTGATATTCTTCAGTGAATAAATATTCATCAGCTCCATAGGTGTTCCTAGGTTTACTTCAGTAGAATTCTGCAAATATTTAGAATCTCTTTATCAAGTCTATTAAAGACTATGCTGGTAGAGTGCTTAATGGTGTGTTGGCTTTTTTGTTCTTTTTAATTTTTATAATTTTAAATGTAAATTATCTACTGAAATAATAAAGTGAAATCTGAAGTTTCTTAAAACAGAAAAACTGAAAACAGAAGTATTAAGCAGGTGATATAAGAAATAAGAAAGAATAAAAGTACAATTAAAAAATCAGCAAAAAATCACTGCATGAGACGTCCACTTTTTGAAATATAGTATTTTAGATGATAATTTTGAAAGAAAATAAATAGATGCCTTGGTATAAATAAAATAGAAGACAGAGTATAAAAAGAGAACTTGCAGATTGGTCATACAAATATTGTAAATCAGGTAAGATAGATAGCAATACACTTACAGTAGAACTTTCATTAATATCTCTTTAAAAATTTTGTTGTGCTCACAGGTACCAAAGAAAATATGTGCTTACATATAAAAGAGCTGTGAAATATCTGACCTGTCTTGCCACCCTTGTTATATCAAAATAACCCAACTGGTATGTAGGATTGTGACTGAAATTTTGAACATGAGTATATGGGGACTATTTCACAAAACAGCCGAAGTGCAACCTGAAATGCTGGACAAGAAACCAACAACTTAATGTTTTATTTTTTAAAGCATCAGCTCCATTCTTAAAAGGAAAATGACTGCCATTGATGTGGATGTTAATTCTTAACTGATAACTAAGGAAATCTTGTGTCATTGAAGAGAGATTGCATTAATATGCTTGTAATATCTGTGACTGCACCGCAGTGCTGGAAATAGGCTACTCCTGGGGCACGGATTGCAGGGCTCACTCTTGCATTACCCTCTGCCGACTCCCCTCTTACGTTACTAGTAACTTATTTCTAACCTCTATCACTGCTTCTCACCTATTCACCTCTAAATGCTTGAAGTCACTTCCTGATGTGTAGGCTCTCACTGGGTAGCCTCATTGCATTTTAATGGGTTTGGTTGCCACATGCTCAAATCCATATCTCTATTCTGACCTCCCATCTGAACACAGGATCCAGATATTCCACTGCCCTTGAATACATCTAATGGAGAAGTCCATGGGCAATTCCAGTTTCATGTGAACAAAACCAAACTGAGGACTTCCGATTTTTTTATCAACTTTTCTCCAAAATTGCTATTATTTGCATAAACCTATTTCATTCAGCAGTGCTAAACAACCCAATTATAGTTCCAACTTTTTATTCTCTAGATTTTTTTGTTCTTCCTATACCAGCTAAACCTTTTTTCTATTATTTCTAACAGTTCATCTTCTCTGCTCATCTCTTTTCTCCAGTCTATTCTGAACCATCTGACATAAAAATCCTCTGTAAAAAAGATATCATTGATGTTTTATATTAAATAAAACCCAAAGCACAAGTACAGCTGCTAATTTAAGGCCCTTATCACTGTGCCCAGTTGTCATCTGATTACCCTTTGGCATCACCTGCCAAGCCCCTGCTTATACCTATGGGGACTCTGTTTACACTTGTGGTCTTCTTTCTGCTTATGGCATTTTGTCCTTTTTCTACCATTAAACTCCATAAATTACAATTTGAACCTCAAATCACCACCTCTGCAAAGCCATGCTTCTATGCAGGCTTAATTCTCAATATATTCATACCATGCACAATGCCAAGCTGAATGGCACTCTTCATCTTATAGAATCTGTCACATCACAAGCACTTTTACTTATCTCTTTTGGGTTAACTTATTGAAAGGAGAAAATCACATCACACTCATTCTTACCTTTTATATTTAACCTACTATCTGGTTTATACTACATGCCTTTTATGTACACTAGAGGCCTAAAATTGGTCTTTCATATCTAAACAACACAGGCATTTCAAATCTAACATTTTGGTTGCCATATTGCTCAGCTACACTAAGAAGGATTTTCCCTCACAAATTAAAATTTAAAACCTCTTCAGTTCATCTCCTCCATCAGACCCTGGCTCTGCCCACTCTTGAATAATCCACACAGTTCCAGTGTTACATGACAGCCAAAGTCATGTAGCTCCTCTCTCCACGCCGTCCTCCTCCATGTCCTTGTCCTGTGACCTGCTTTCTGTTATACTCAGTTCCACCCCCAGCACAGGCTACTTCCTGAAGCACTCAGAGAATAGTTTACTATTTTTAGCACTTAAACACATCAGCTGCAAAGAAATTTTAATTTCACCATAATTATTCACTTACATAAGTATATTCTTTGATATATTTGTATTTTGTGGAAAATATGTTCACTTATACTTTAAAAACCTGAGCAATACATAAACATTAATTTATTTATGTGTAATAGAAAATGTCAATGAAACTCAACACTTTCATTTCTACTCTGTAAAGTTGCTTTAATATAGTGTTCCTTTCTTGGTTATGAGTTTTTCTAAAAATTTACATTCCTCACTATAGATTATACAGTATCATTTTCTGTGTTTTTGTCTACAAATTTGTTGATCTTTATTTTATATTCCTAAAAGAATAATTTGCCTTTGTTTGTTATCCACATTGTAACTAAAGTGCTTTATTTCCTAGTTCTATTTTAATTTTGCCATTATTCATTTTCATGTAATTTGTCAATCTCAATTAAAGAAATTAAAATTTAAATCTCTACCAGAAATAATAAGCCATTCAAAATAAGAAGTCAGTGCTCCCGGGTTTAGCTGAGTTGGCAAGGCCCCACTCTGTAAATGTGAGGTTGTGAGTTCCACCCCAGAGGCAGCAAAAAAAAAAAAAAAAAGACTACAAAATAAGAAGTCAGTACTATCTCAACTGCCTAACTGGTAAATATCTTAAAGTACTTCACAAAATTTAATTTCCTGTTTAGTGATATATATGCAGACATACTACCATTTGTTAAACTATTTTTTATATAACTCCTAACAATGAAAATCTCAAAATACATTTCTAAAATAATTAGAATAAATGTTATAGCAGTTTATGAAAAGCTATTACCTCAAATAATGTATAACATATCATATGATCCAAAAATATTAAAACGAAGTGCAAATAGAATCATTCCCTTTTGATATAAATAAGATTATAAATTAATAACATTAAGATTACCAAGCTAAAAAGTATAATGATTCAAATGTAAATAAACATAAAGCATTCATTCTCATGAAATATACAACCATTCCTAACTAGGAGCAATGAATGTCTGAAAGTAATTGCATCATTTTAAATCATTATACATTCATATATGAATATATGCATAATTTGAGTTCCATAATTACCTTTTAATGGAAGTAGTATGCATAGCATCTTCACATTTTATTCCTTCTTCACTCTGCTAATACATAAAGGACAATGAAATGCATTTGAAAAAATTCCACTTTATAACAACATAAGAAAAGGTTAATGTAGTACTCCATGGTTAATTAAAGGAGAGTCCCCAGTAGAATACTTCTTAATTAAGGGGATGTACTGAATAGGACACTCATTTTATCTTCTTTTCAGCAATACTCAATGGTTCTGGTGTGCCAGCCCAATGGTTGGACAATAGATTCTCATCACCCTGCACTCTATGTGCCTTCAGGGTAAACAAGAAACATGTTCATCCTCTGCAATCAATATCTTTCTCTAAAATTTAATGTTTATTTATTCCTATTAACTCCTATGGATCTACACCACATTTAGACACCAAGTTTGGAAAGTTATAAACTCATCTATTAAAAATCTGTTGGAACTTTCTTGAGAGTACAGTTGGGTGTTTCTTCAGCTCATCAGCAAACCACTCCTACCCTGTGGTTCACAGAAGTCACTGCTAAAATCTTGTTTTAACTCAGTAGGTGGTACTTAATGATACAATGCAATGCATTTACTGCAACATAATTTCCTCCTTTCCTGCCACAGATACATCTTGAAGGTCAAAAATGGGTGGCCATGTGTCCTAGGTTATTCCTTTTATCACAGCATAGTTAGTCTCCAAGGGGATCTTGATTAGACATTGTGGTAGATGCAAATATGTCTCCTCCCAACTGAGTGTGCTCTAGTTTTTAAAATCTGTGAATGCATCATTTTTCATAGAAAAAGGGACTTTGCCAATATTATTAAAAATGTAAACTTTGAAGGCTAGGAGTGTATGTCAGTGAAAAAGCTCTTGCCTAGCATGTGTGAGATCCTCCAAAAAAAGAAAGAAAGAAAAAGAGAGAAAATAAGAGACAGAGGGAGTGATAGAAGAGAGAGTAGATAGGAAGGATAGAACAATGAAAAGAAAGAATGAATGAAGAAAGGAAAGAGGGAAGAAAAGAAGAAAAGAAGGAAACAAGGAAAGAAGGAAGGAAAAAGGAAGAAAAAAGGAAAGAAGAAGGAAAATTATCTGAGCTGTTATTTTAGGTTATTTTAGTTTAATTGCACGGACCTGATTTTGTCAAACATAGATCCTGGGTGGATCAGAAAGGTCTGAAAACAGAGTGATCTCCAGCGTGAAAGGTTCTCAACCTGGCTTGAAAATGAAGGACAAGAATAAAGGCCAAAAAACATAAGTAGCCTTTGGAAAGTGGAACTAGTCTTCTGCTTGTAGCTAACAAAGAAATGGAGCCATTGGTCTTATAGAACAAGAGATCAAATCCTGCCCACAGCCCAAATGAACAAGGAAGTGCATCTTGCCAGAGAACTTTTTGGTTTCAGCCTGCTAAAAGAAATACATGATATATTCCATGATCTCACAAAAGCAGAAAGTAATACATGTTTAAGTTTTCAATGTGTAACAACAATAGTAAGTTAATACAGACATTAATCATATATTCATCATAGTGGGGAAACCATACCAGAGCCACTGAGCATGGAACCTGCACGGTAAGAGCCCATATAATAAACACATTTCAATTTCCTAGTCCAGTAAAAGCACAGTGCACCCAAACCCCCCTCCCACCCCCTCCCTCTACCCTGGCCACAATCCTCTTTAGAATCTGTCACCACACCTTTCAGGTTTTAAAAAAGAGAATGGCAGTCTGCTTTATACCCAATAAGATATCAAGCAGGGCTGGTTTATGTCATTAAAGGCTAAAACTTTAATGTCATCTTTTCAGAAGAACTAGTTTACAGATACATACAGAAATGGCAATGTTGGCATTTTTTAAAGTATCATAATGTGGTTGAATGAAGATGAATTATATGAAAGAAGAAAGCACTTAAGTGTTCGGGAAAAAGGCTGCCTCAGCTGCTTCGGATTTCCATTGATTGCGTGCTGACTTCTGCAACTGCCTTCGCAGCTGTTTCAGGCTCTAGTGCTACTTTGTCTTTTAATTTGACATTCTAGAAATTATTTACTTCAGTTTTAACCAGCTCATTTATTGCTAAACAATAAAATCCATCTCTTCAGGAAATCATTTTTTCTTTTTACAAAAACAGAGAGCATAGTTAACAAACATATACTCTTGCAATCTGAGTGTAAGGCAAATTCTCCGCTGATACAAAGGTTAGGCAACCTTCCCCAAAAAGGTTCTTCTTTGAACTGAGAGGTGGGTCCCATGGGCGTAGACATGGGAATAAATGAGAAATGGGCTCTGTGAATATGGTGAAAAGTGTGGACAGGGAAGATTTTGAGAAAGTGAGGAAGCCTAAGTACTTCCCATCTGCCAGTACCATGTTTCTTACAGTGTGGACCTAGACCACAAGATTCTTTTGGAAACTTGTTACAAATGCAAATTGTTTTTTTATTTTTTTACAAATGCAAATTCTTGAGTCATATCCAAAACTCAAATCAAGAACTCTGGAAATGCAGCTCAAATTTCTATCCTATAACAAAAGCCCTGCAAGTAACTCTGATGTGTGTTGTATTTTAGAAACTGTACCCTAATGAAAATAGGAAATCTCAACCATTTCTTTTATGAATTTTTCTCTTAGCTCTCTCTGAAATTGTCTTCTAAAGTGCCTTCAGGAATAGAAACAATCTTCACTTATTATTATTCAGTCTTCACTGAATATTTTTTCTCTTAGAGAAATATGCACAAATGATAGTTCTTACTCTAAGTCCAATAAGCTTCCTAACATGGCAGGTGGCTAATCATTAGAAAACAATAATTAAAATATATGATACAGTAAGTACATGTTTAATGAATAATGATTCAAAAAAAGAGACAAAGAATTACATTGTTTGGTCTCAAGTTCCCTCGATTTACTATCTACTTTTCAGACTCTATTCACTTAGTAGTAAGTATAGTGAAACATAGTTTGCAAATATACAGATTCATAAACCTGTTTCTTTCATATTTACATAATTATATCCAAAGCTTATTATTTTCCTGATAAAGCTTTGCCCTTTATCATTTTTATATAGAACTACAATAGTCTCCCAAGGAGCTAGAAGCAGCTTCAAGATTAATGTCCAAATAATGAAAAGCTAACAGTGGCAGAGTTAAGAAATTTAGCAACTGAACATGTTTTTTTTTTATTTAAAGAGGGGGGAAGCAAAACATAAAAAAGGGTAGAAACAATACAGAATTTCAAAAAAAATAAACAGTAAGAAATCACCATTTGATACATTACATATTGTCTTCTTGGATATAGTTATTCCAGTTACAAAATTAAAGCATACAAAGTGGACATTCAAACAGTGAGGTTGCAAACAGTTCTATTCACCAATCCAACAAAAACTTAGTAACATGGTTATCAATCCTACACACTTAAGGTTACATACAGTTATTTCTTTTAGAGCACTTTTCCTCCTCTTGCTTTTTTTCTTTAATTATTTTATTTAAGAAAAAATTTTTGAAACAGAAAGAGGGTAGAAACGATACAAAATCTCAAAAATGAAACAAAACAAAACACCAAAAAAAAATAGTAACCAGTAAAAATCACTAGTTGATAATTACATACTTTCCTCTTAGATGCAGTTGTTCAAGTCACAAAACTAAAGTCCTCAAAGTGGACATCCAAACAGTGAGACTGCAGTCAGTTTTGCTCATCCAGCCAACTAAAACTTTAGCAACATGGTTATTAATTCCACACACTCAAACATACATGCAGTTATATCCTTTAGAATATTCTCTTTTCCTTTTTTTCCTTTACAGTAAATATAATCCATTCTCATAAACTACTTAGAAGTTCTACACATATATAAGTCTCTACACATATACCTAGCCTTTCTGTATTAGAGGGAGAAATAAATCAAAACAAGTCAGCAATACAAATTCCTAGAGAAACATGAAATGAAAAGAATATACAAAAACACAACATTAGGTGATCTACAGTAGTCACTATGCTGTCTCTAGTTATTTTCAATAAAATTGTCTATATTGTCAAATATAACATAAACTTAGCATTGCTTTACATTATTAATAAAATCTAAACATTGGAGACATTATAGGATTTCAAAGGCAGTTAACAATCAAACCAGAATGGGTTTCCTATTTAATCCTGTCATCTTCAGAGTAGTTGCCCCTACTCTCAGACTCGACACTCTCAAGCATACCAGATTCAAATAAAATCAGTCAAGATAAAACAGTGATATAACCAATCTTCTCTGTTTTATCTCTACCATGCTATTTTTCTGTTGTTATTTGTTTACTTTTCTCCTTGATTCCACTGTCTGCCCCTTTCTTTGAGGCCCTTCTGCCATTATTTCTGGAACCTTGGTGATTTTCTTCTCTCTCTCTAGAATGTCCTTCAGTATTCTTTGCAGGGTTGGATTGGTGGTCACAAACTCCCCAAGTTCCTCTTTGTCGTGGAAATATCTTGTCTCTCCATTGATTTTGAGAGACAGTTTTTTAGGGTACATCATTCTGGGTTGGAGGTTATTTTCTTTCAGGGCTTGGAATATTTCACTCCAAGCTCTTTGTGATTTGATGGTTTGTGTTGAGAAGTTCGCTGTGATTTTGATGACTTTTCCTTTATAGGTAATCTGTTTCTTTTCTCTGACCACTTTTAATATTCTGTTCTTGTGAAGGACTTCTGGGATCCTGATTATTATATGTCTGGGTGTAGATCTGTTTGGGTTGTAGCTGGCTGGAGTTTTATATGCCTCATTTATCTGAACTTCACTTCCGCTACCTATGTTTGGGAAGTTTTCCTTAATGATTTCTGTGAATAGACTTTTTATTTCATTTGTATTTGTTGCTTCATCTTCATTCACATATTTTATTCTTAGGTTGTAAATCCTCTTGTCATCTTCCAGCCTTTGTATCATTGCTTCCTGGTTCCTTGTTATTTTTAAGAGATCCTTCCTTTCATGATCATACTTTGCAAATCTATCTTCAAGTTTTGAAAGTTTGTCTTTAGTTTCTGTTAAAAGGTTTTTCCAGGTTTCAATGGAGTTTTTAATTTCCTGATATTCTCTTTGGATCTGTTTCATGTATTCTAGATTTTGTTTATATTCTTCATCAAAG